>BLKR01006342.1:0-59456 GCA_011170035.1 Teleogryllus occipitalis
CTGAAGATATTCGGTACTTATTCTGTCTCGTCTCAACTTTCATTACGATTTGGTTTGAGTTTAAAAGTGTTCATAACCTTCCTCCATTGCACATAAAAAAATGAGCATGTTTCGGATTTATAAATGAGATGAAGAATACCTATTACAAAGTGTAAAAATTTTTGTGAATATTTCTTAATGTTAATGTAATATAATTTTTGGGTTTTACAGTTCTCAATCTGAAATCATCCGCGGCGGTGTTAAGGATGACCAGAAAAAGCCAAGCGGTGATGCATCTACAGTCCAAACTCCCGTGCCAACATTCACGCAGGGGGCGGCGACTAACAATAAGGGAGTTAAAGATGGACAGAAACAAAAATGTCCACCTACGGAGGTCATAGAGAGTTGCAGAATGAAAGTGCGGGTTCCAGTGGTTGTTGACCTCGAAGTCCCCACGAAGGTGTCTCTGGATATCCCGGTGAAGATTCTATTGGATGTGAATGCCGACTGCGTGCAGCCAGAAAAGTCGCATTTAGCAGGTTCCGATCAAATTTCGCAAGAACACATCTGAGATAAGTGTTTTACCTGCAAGAAAGTAGCACTTCACTAAACAGCAGAAACACAGTGAATAGAACATTTATACATCTGCAAGTAAACGCTCGAATTATTTGTACTTTATAACAAATAAAATGCAAAACAATTATATACATGTTTTATTTTAAATGTGTGTGAGTGTAATTTATATTAACCAACTCGAAAAGAGGTGGGTACACAATAATTGGTAATATACATTTTTTTAAATGTTTGTCATGACATAACTTTTGAATCCGGATTTACCCAATTTCGCAATTCCTTGAAAGTTGTAATCTTTCAATGGTACCACCGAAATTTAATATCATTTAGATATCGGATACGAAGATGAAAAGAAAAAAAATTTTTCTTCACATTTTGTTTTCCGCAGCAAAAAAATCCTCAGAGGATTTGAAATGCTTCTTGCGAGTGCAGAAATCAGAATTTTGGCCGCTGGAGTTACGTAAATTCGAAGCCAATGAGCTTGCAAACCACCATACAAATCAATTAAGACTTGCGTATATTGAAAATTAGTTATATAGATTACTACCGACTTTTAAATGGTAAACTTTTCCTTTCATACATTTCGAATCCGACACAATTTTAACAGCCATACGAAGAATCGGAATGAAAATTCAGTTATAATTGGCCGACGTTTTAAATACTATGCGCCAGTTTTTTTTATTACATATAGGTGTTCAGATATCCTTTTACCTACTTATGAGCATAGTTGAAGTTAAAAATAGGAATAGGGACGGGAGATATTCCCAGCTAGCGAGGAAGGGACAACCAAACTATACAACTAAATTAATTAATTAACTTTGTTAGTTCAAATTACTGATGTTTTCGAGCATCAGTTTCCAAAAGTGGAAGATAGATTATTTGATGTTGCTGAGCACGTCAAATATTTTGTTCGTTAGTCCTATTAGTGGAGATAATTCATTTCCCGGAAGGCGGCGGCGTTCTTCTCTCGCTGTGTGGACTCTGCCCCAACCGGAACAAGCTAATGACGTGGCAGTGCAGTTTATGTGAGTGTAAGAGTGTGTAAGGGGAGATGATAGGATATGACTGAGGAGGGAAAGATCGCGTGACGACTATGGCTCGTTTGATACGGTACTGCGCCGGAATGGTCTTGCTATTGATTCATGAAATCAGGAAAAACTTCCCGTCACAGCAGCTCACCCCTGGACTCTCCTCCACACAGCCAGTGAAAGGAGATATCTTGAACGATAGCACAATCAATGTTTTGGATCCTCTGATGGTCGTTGAGCTACCGGAGAGTCTCTTTCAATATAACTTTGAACATCCCGTTGTTAAATGTGATGGGGATAGCAAACTGAACATGTTCTGAACATATTGATGAATTCAATTACGCGAATGTCGTCTACCATTGTTCAATCTCGCGATCAAATTTGCCACCTGCGGACTCAGATGACCGGAGCTGGTGGTGAAGTTTGCCTCAAATTCGTGCCACTCGCGGGCCGCAGCCGCCACCTGACCGAATTCACGGCAAACTTCACCACCAGCTCCGGTCATCTGAGTCCGCGCCCATGCCAATTCGCACCACCGAACTGTCTGGAGCCAACCTTAGCCCAAACATCGACACACTCAGCCGAGTGATTTGGGTTGGTGCCTTGCTACAAAACTGTAAGTAAGCTAAACCCAAGTGCACTTCAAGAAAGAAGAGCAGTCAGTAAAACTATAAACTTTCAAAGGTCCTTCGGCTCACCATGAACCAAAACCAGTTGTATTTACGAAGTTGTTATGCAATTAAATTTATTCTCATTGCATATTGTTTATCATTCCCCCAAAGGCAAACAATCCCCTGAAACCCGTTCTGATCCCCGTATGTAGTCGCACTCGCAGCACGGCACCTCCCAGTGCTGCATCTGCTACAACCGTAAAATAATAATTTGATGCGAGTATTCAATGAGCCACTGTTTATCATTCCATGGGATGCGTTTGAGCATATGGAAGATTAACAGCAACTGAAACTTTCGTTTCTACGATGTTAGAAATGTGAAGGAAAGACAAGATCCAAAAAAATGTGAAGTATAACTAGTGGTACTACAATAACACGTATAATCTGGCAGTCAGTAACGGTTAGCTAATGTTATTATACAGCATTTTTTTGTCCACATTAACGCGTCTCATGTCAGTCATAACTTGTAAAATTCATTACAAATCGTAGAACATTAGATGGGAAAACGATTAAAACAGGAAGTCCTTTCAAGATCACAATTCAAATATTACAATATTTGAAGGAATATTGCAAGAAGTTAATGCTTTCAATCAATTTTGTATATTATTGACCGAATTATTGTTTTCCTTTACTGTTGTTATTATTTTCAGTTGTTTCACTTTCTACATTACCATCTGCCACATATGACAAATGTAGATAAAATTTCTGTTAGGAAGTGACTAAATATTTAGACAACTTCTGAAGATACCTCTGTGATTAAATTGTGCTACTTATTTACCTTCTTTACTCTTATGTTACCACATTCTTTTTCCTTTCTTTGATTTACGTTTCTTACACTCTGTTCTTTCTACATCTGAGGTAGAATCCATTTCTTAGCTGTTGCTTTCTTCCTTGCTTGTTCAGTTTCATAACACAAAGGTCGTATATGCTACAAGTACAGTTTTATACACTATTACGAAACTTCTAGGGAAAAAATAATGGTTAAACCTAATAATCATGCAGCGCGTCTGATCGGGAGGTTCTAGGTTCGAGTCCTGACGGCGGCAGTATTTTCGACACTAGCTTTTCAGCTAGGTGGAATTCGGTCACTGCATGGAGGATAATTCTAGAATCCGGCTGTTCTGATCGGTAGTTTTCCGTGGTTTCTCCGATCAACGCCAGGTGAATGCCGGAGAAGTACCCTAACAAACGGGCCACGGACCTCGCGCGATCTTTCCTTCCTCTTCCTTGTCTTATCTTCTCCCCTTACACATACACACATACACTAACATGCACTACACTACCACATATTCCGGGAGACCGGTCGGGAGCTTAGAGCTTGTCCCGGCTGGGGCAGTGCCCAGCTGGTGAGAGAAACCTGGTTAGAGGGAATCCCCACTAGCCGACGAAAGGACGACGCTGGATCTCGCCATCCAGCGGGGGGAGATCACCACCATTTACCAAAGAACATGCACTATACATACGGGACTAATAACCAAAGCGGTTGACGCGCCCGTAAACACGAAAAAATCAATCAATCTACCGAATAACCACATTCACAAAACAACACTATCACCCTTAGATATCGAGATAAGCTACTCTTGAAAAATAATCGCGGGGAAAACTTACATTTAAAGGAGGATCGTCATTTTACCAAAAAAACTTCGGATTATGATTCCTTTATCGAAATCATTCGAACATTCAGAGCTAAAGACTACGGTGAGGAGCTGATTTTGTTCACAACAACAGTCAGCAAATGGCGGCTATGAAGCTCTAGCAATAGCTCGAGAATCTCATTATCTCACTTTATGTACTGTTGTTTTTAAACCCTTCAAATATAAAAAATGAACTGCGTTCTCCCAATGGTTTGAAATCTCAGGCGTAGTTTCATCATTGCCATTTTTAAAGCAATCTGTGGCAACCAGAGTAAAGTACTCGTAGAGAAATATCAATTGGTATTAATTGTTTCTATTCAATGCGCGAACTTTCCCAGTTAAGCATTTACTGCAGACAAGATTTAATGTATCACTTCTATTCTTATCGACTCGCAACTAGTTTTTGTTTTAATTTATTGAGTATTAATTTTTTACGTACGAATGGAAACCTTTCTCACTAAACACGACGCGCTTTCAGATTGCCAACATGGATTTAGAAAATCAAAATCAACGGAAACAGCTATATTTTCTTTTCTTAAAGATGTCGCCTCATCATTGGATCAAAACGAGGCACCTATTGGATTATTTTTAGATCTATCAAAAGCTTTTGACGTCATTGATCATGACATTTTACTTTCCAAATTACCTTCATATGGAATTCGTGGTATTGCTCTAGATTGGTTATGTTCGTACCTTAAACAACGATCTCAGAGAGTTGAAATACCTTACTGGAATGATGGAACATTACGTACGCACCTTTCCGACTCTTTGCCCATTGCATGTGGAGTTCCTCAAGGATCGATTTTAGGCCCTATTCTGTTCCTACTTTACGTAAACGATATGCCCTCGACGATTCGAAACGGAAGAACGGTTCTCTTTGCGGATGATACGAACATCCTTTGCAATAAAGAAACCGTAAATAGTACAATATCAGATGTTTCAAATTGGTTCCGAAATAACAAATTAATAGTAAACGAAAAGAAAACGGTTTTAATGCAGTTTTCCTTATCAAATAAACAATTCTGTGCTCCATTGAAAATGAACAGTGTACCATTAACTGATGTTAAGGCAACAAAATTTTTAGGTCTCTCAATTCAGTCAAACCTTAAATGGAACGTCCATTTAAATGAATTGAATACAAAATTAAGTTCATTATGCTACGCGTTCAGAATTCTTGCAAATTCAGTCAGCCTTCATACTGCTCGTTGTGTATACTTCGCGAATGTTCATTCCCGCCTGAGATATGGCATAATATTCTGGGGAAATACATCTTATAGCTCCCAGACTTTTAGATTACAAAAACGAATTGTACGAATAATAACCAAATCCCACCCACGTGATTCATGTAAGCCTCTCTTCATTAATCTAGGAATTCTACCATTACCGTGTCTTTTTATTTACGAATCAGTGGTTTTTGTAAAAAATGACTTGCTCAAGGGCGGGAATATTTTTCAGAAAATGCCGAAGTCTATTACTATAACACTCGACGTAGAAATCATATTCATCAGGTGACAGTATCAACAGCTTATTACAAAAAATTCACATACAATACATGTACATTATTTTACAACACTTTGCCAGATGACATTAAACGATTAAATTCAATAGAAAAGTTTAAATCCCAAGTGAAATCGTTTCTGCTGCATAACTGTTTCTATACAATTAGAGACTATACTGAGCATCACAAGAAAAGTAACATTAATTTTAACAATGATACATAATGCATTAATTACCATTTGGACTGTATAAATGAGTATAAACAACCTGTAACAACTATTGTACACAGCTTCCGGGTCAATGACCCCCATCTCGATCAGGTTTTTCGTCCAGTTTCCCTGATCCATTGAGCAAATGCTGAGATGGCCCCTTGTTTTGCTTCTGGACATAAATGTAACTTCATTTTCTGTGCACGTCTTCTAGAATTCAGTGGGAAATACAATTATTCAAATTATCGTTTCCATGTTGTCGCGGCAGGAAGTAATAAGAGCCAAAATTTATTGCTTATTTATCTTTGAAAATAGATTTTATTACATGGGAGTTTTTTTTGTTTTTTTTTCTCCCTTTCAAAATTCAAAATTTATTGCTTATTTCTCTTGAAAATAGATTTTATTACATGGGAGTTTTTTTTGTTGTTTTTTTTCTTCCTTTCAAAATTCAAAATTTATTGCTTGTTTATCCTTGAAAATAGATTTTATTACATGGGAGTTTTTTTTCTTTTCTTTTTTTTTCTCCCTTTCAAAAATTCAAAATTTAAGTAGTATATGACTTAGTGTAGGATCACAGAATTTTGAAAATGTGCACACAATTCACTTTTCCCCATAGCACGTCATACGCAGTTTCTAACTGTTTTTTGACGTAAAATAAATAAATAAAAAAAAAGTGCATGAGAGAATGAGGTTATTTGATTTATGTTTCGTTTCCATTTTACGATGTATTGAGGTAATTTTTTTTTTTCAAATGGAACTATACATATTTTTAACGAGCGTAAGAAAAGGCGTATCTAATGATATACGAAGTAGGGTCAAAAAGTACCCGGAATTGGTTATTAAAAATTTATTAAAAATATTTATAACATTCTTACATTATTTCCCTTCAAAATACTCTCCTCCTGCATCTACACATTTATTCCACCGTTCATATAATTGTTGGAAACACTCTTGAAAGCCGTTTTTTGAAAGTTCCTTCAGCCGCTCCGTCGCATTTTCAATCACCTCTGACGAATCAGCAAATCGATGTCCCTTCAATGCCATTTTTAACCTTGAAAACAGGTAGAAATCTGGTGGTGCGAGATCGGGAGAATATGGAGGATGTTCCAGAGTGGTAACATTATTCTTGGCAAGGTATTTTTTCACCATTAGGGATCGATGTGCTGGGGCATTGTCGTGCAACAAACACCAGTCATTCTCTGCCCATTTTTCAGGTCGTTTTCGTCGAATTGCATCTCGTAGCCGTTTTAAGATCTCTGTGTACAATTCTTTATTTACTGTTCTCCCTTCAGGAATAAATTCATAATGAATCACTCCACGGTAATCAAAAACCACCTCCAACATCACCTTACCCCGGCTTCTGTCCAAGCGAAATTTTTGTTTTCTTGGTGAAGTTTTTGACTTCCATTCAGCGGACTGCCGTTTTGTCTGAGGGTCGTAAAGAAAGCACCATGTCTCATCACCTGTAACAATTTTGCGCAGGAAGCTGTCATCTGCATCAGCCATTTCAATCAAGTCCCTGGACATGGTCACTCTCATTTCCTTTTGCTTAGGGGATAACATTTTTGGAACAATGTGCAAGCAAACACGATGCATGTTCAAGTCATTATGAAGAATGCTGTGAACACTCCCATGTGAAATACCAACTTGAGAGGCAATAGTATTGATGGTTGTTCGCCTGTCCGCACGCACAATTTGTCGAACGCGCTCAACATTGTCGTCTGTAGTGGAAGTGGAAGGCCGCCCAGTCCGAACGTCATCTTCAATTGTTGTGCGTCCGTCGCGAAAACGCTTATGCCACTCGTAAACTGCTGTTTTCTTCATCGCAGAATTTCCGTATGCTTTTTTTAGCATCTCAAGAGACTCCGAGGGTGATTTCTCCAGCAACACACAGAATTTAATATTGCCACGCTGCTCTAATGACGACATTGCACAATCCGACGAAAGAAAGAAACTACGATCTACAATATTGAACACCGAACGCACGGAACCAACTACAACTGCCTGCTAACGTCAAAAGCACATTCACTACCAGTTATGCCAACCTCACAAACAAAAATTTCCCTTTCAGATAACAAATACTTGACTGTAAGCGACCATTCCGGGAACTTTTTGACCCTACCTCGTACATATTGTCTCATGATAGATACACATTTTTTACAGTAATTTTGATTGATTGATTTTTTCGGGTTTCCGGGCGCGTCAACTGCGTCGGTCGTTATTCCCGTTAGTGTAGTGCATGTTGTTTTTTCTCGGGGGATGACGGTGATCTTCACCTGCTGGATGGCGAGATCCGGCACTGACCTACCGTCGGCTAGTGGAGTTTCCCCGTAACCAGGACTCTCCCACCAGCGGGGCACCGCCCCAGTCGGGACAAGCTCTAACCTCCCGACCGGTCTCCCGGAATATGTGATAGTGTAGTGCATGTTAGTGTAAGTGTGTATAAGGGGAGAGGATAGGACAAGGAAGAGGAAGGACTGATCACGCGTGGTCCGTGGCCCGTTTGGTAGGGTACTGCTCCGGCATTCGCCTGGTGTTGATTGGAGGAACCACGGAAAATTACCGATCAGAGCAGCCGGCCGCTAGAATTCTCCTTCAGACAGCGACTGAATTCGACCTCTCTGAAAAGCTAGTGTCGAAAATCCTGCCGCCGTCAGGACTCGATCCTAGGACCTCCCACTTAGAAGCGCTGCAGAGTAATTTTGATTGTTTTTGCGACTCGTATTTAATATATTTCGAATGTAAGAGTCTACCATCGAAGATCACGCAGCGCTCTACTTACTAATGCGCCCGCGCGGAGTTACAATATTAAATATGAGTCGCAAAAAGTCAAAATTACTCAAAAAGTGCTTATGTAACATTTGACAATATGTAATCATAAGATTCACTTTTTCCGTTTGTCATAATAAGCTAAAAAAGATGTATAGTAAATTTGAAAATAACAAAGTTACCAAAATATCTCGTAAAATACTTGAGATAAAATGGAAATAAAAATGTGTATAAACTAGACCTCATGCACGTTTGTGAAAACCGCATTGCAATAACTTCAACCGTTCAAAAATTGCAAGAGGGGCTAAAGCTATGTGACTCATCTGAATTTCATTAATTTCAGGTAGATATTACGCAAAAACTACTAGTTTTCAAAAAATTGTATATGACCTAAGGACTAATTTTGAACAACCGACTTTGCATCAAAAATTCTATCTTCAATTTTGTAGTTTTGAATTTGTCTGCAATTTTCAAAAAGAATGAGCAATACCAGAAATTGAGACTAGCCTTTCCAGACTTTACCGTCTCTTATTACATATGCGGAGAAAATTTAAAGAAAAAATGTAGGGTTTTTGAGAAAAAAATGTGTAATTTTCAAGCGCAAAGTACCCAAAAGGAGTACCCCAAGTTACTCCTTTTTCCAAAACTTGTATATGACCTTTTTTAAAGAGCTAATTTTGTTCAGCAGTCTTCGTCTGAAGCAAAAATCTCTATCTTCAATTTTGTAGTTTTAATTCTTTTCTTCAATTTTCGAAAAATCGGGGATTTCATAAAAAATGTGACCTGCGCCATTCTTTTGAACGTCCTTCCCACTATTCAACAACAAAAATTAATCAAAAAGTTTGGCCGTGACATCATTTGGAGTAACAATTTTGAAGAAACTCGGCTGAACGGTTTATGGCGTAGAGTTGTGCACCGACAGACAGACGTTGTGTCGTCAAACTATTTTTCGGTACGAAGGACACTCAAAACATGTATTCTGCCTACACCACGTGTTAGAGGATTTTTTCTACATTTAGCGAGTGAATTTATTCACTTTTTCATTACCAGGTCCCGACAATAAGAGTTTTTGTTGACAAAATTCGCCGTTTTCCGGCGCACGATTCCAATACATTCTCTTCCAACGATAATAATTGCTAGATAGTAAAAGTATGTTTAAACTGATATATTAAATGCTAGGAATACGCTTTTCATTTATGTGCACCTAGAAAACATCATAGTTTCGCTTCTATCAGAAATATCAAGAGATGCTCACGCTTACGAATAAATACAGTACAAGCAATATTTTCTTTAATTCTTGTGCAACGAGAAAGAAATTAAGATAATTTGCAATGCAAATGTGGGTTTTATAAGTTAAATTTGATATTAAAATAAAATTACAACTAAAGTTCTACGAGTTAAAGCGTACTTTCGGGGGATTATTCCCTCTACACTGTTTATACAGAGAAGTTTTCTTCTGTACCTGCGGGCTTCTAGAAATTCTTCAGTCAGCAAACTTTGCAATATCATACTAAGAGTTTTGCATACAAATGTTATCCCACGGGCCAGAACTGACGTCAAAGTAATTTGATTAAGTACTAGTGAAAAATAAAATATTTCTTGCGAGTAAACTGGGACGTATCCATTTATTGAAATTGTTTGTTAATCCTTTTAATGGGAAGTAGTAGGAACGGACATGTTACAAAAAGACAAAGGGGAATAATATTCCTAGATATTGAAAAAAAAGTTTAAATCTGATGTTTAAATTCAAGAAATGTGGCTCTAATTTATATGCACCGAGTCTTCATTACACATATTACTTGGAACCTTATCTTCTCAATTTTAGGTACAAGTTCTAGTCAAACTACTTTCCGAATAAGATGTTAGATGTAAATAAATCCCACATAAAAGTTATTAAAGATATCACAGTTCATCAACATTTAAATGTATTCTTTGTAACAACGCGTCTAGTTAAGGTCTCATTAAGAAACGTCTAAACTTGAATTGGTGTCCTGAATTGAAATAGAAAGACCATTATTAGTATCGCTTAACGATTTTTCAACGTGAACTGAAATTTCCAATTTCTTAGAAATTTCTCGTTCTCGACAATTCTTTTCAAGTCCTTAAACACTATACCGTATTCATATATAGGAAATCTAAACTTCTAAACAGTTTACAAAAAACAAATTACTGTCAATTTATAAAAATATTTAAGTTATTTCTTCAATTAACGAATGTTGTCAGAGGAGTATTACTACGCACGTACATTGCAACGCAAAACTAAAATTGGTGTAAAGCGAGCCATGAAATGTTAGTTTCCACCAAAGTTTTATTTCGGTGTGTAATTATCTTAAAAAAAACATGTTTTTAACCAATCGACATGTCAATTAATTTTTCGTTAAAAATTAATAATTTTAAACAATTTACACTTTTTAATAAAATTAACGAAATCGTAAGTAAAAATGCAAATTTCTAAACTTCACATTTGTATGAATTTCTTCACTTTTCGTTAATATGCTCAGAGCAATTTAAAAAATATTGAGGCGCGACGTACAAAAACCTTGAAAAGAACTTCCATTATGCTTCACGATTTGAACAATTTTATAAAATTGTACAATTTTATAAAATGACGTAATGTATTTTGACTTTTTTTTGTATAAATCTAAACCTAATATTTTAGGGTGGTTCATTTCACGCATTCTAACCAAACAGTATTTTTGGACGAGTACTATTAGATATTTGTGTTTACACAAAGGTGTTAAAAATAATTATGAGAACCCATATTATTTCACAAATTTAAATAGAAAATTGTTTCTCCGGCTAGAAAATCATCGTAAGTTTATCTTTACTAAAGACATTGCACTTCAAAAGGAACGAGTTTTAAAAGGTCAAAGAACAATATATGCAACAGGTGGAGAAGATCAAAGCCGAACTCTTCATTAATCCCATGTTTTTAACAGGGGTAAATTACGTTCTAAATTATTAACTTTATTAATTGGTAAGTAACAGAATTTTCCCCCAAATACACTACTAAGCTATTAACACCACTATACCCCAATTTGCTTAATGTAGAGAAATTTAAAGCCCCAAAAGTCAATGATTTTCTAATAATGTTTCAAAAATCACAATATAAATATACTGCTTATTATCTCAAGATATTATTTGGCTGACCTAAATGCCTGAAAAATTCTGTAATCACTTTAGATACGTACCTTGGTAAGAGATTAAAAATCATTATTCTGATCATCATCGCTTTGAAGCTTCTTCGCGATTAAATATGCAGCTACATGAGCGATACAACCCAGAAAGTCTCCTACACATCTAACGCATAGATAACGCTAATCTAACGCATATCTTTATACATTTTATTTTAAACTTTTTCAAAGTTTAGGGTCATGGAAATGGACTTTCTTAGAAGATCCGCTGGCATCTCAAGAAGAGAGAAAATACGAAATGAAAGAATTATTTTATTTATTTTACGTCAAAAAACAGTTAAAACTGCGTATGACGTGCTATGGGGAGAAGTGAATTGTGTGCACATTTTCAAAATTTTGTGAATGAAAAAAATTCTGTGAATTAAAAAACTGATGGGCCTGAAGCATGATATACTGCACGAAATTGAAAGGAAACAACTGATATGGTTTGGACACGTGCAGAGGATGCCGAGCAATAGACTTCCAAAGAAGAAGAAGAAGAAGAAGAAGAAGAAGAAGAAGAAGAAGAAGAAGAAGAAGATAAGAAAAAGAAGAAGAAGTTTTTCAAAATACCTACACGACCAACTTCTCTTATTACGCCGTTTGTTGCGTTTCTTTGTTTGCATGTGAGACAATGAAAGATATAGTGGGATAATTATTTTTCAATGTTTTGTTTACATTCTTTATTATTAATTTAAAATGTGATTTGAAAAATACAATAAAAATATGAAAACTATATTAAACTAGTTAGACGAATGATCATTAAAATTATAGGATGTAATGTTTTTTGTCTTTCTAACAGGATCTAAACGCAGAAGTGAGCATATTTCTTACTACTGTCGAATGATATTGATTTTACTCGTAGGTAACGTTGTTACAAAGATGAAATGTCCGAGCGTTTTAAATGATTTTCTGGAATACCAACTTGTTGCTTGTGAGACAAATAGTAGGTTGAACAATTTGTAGATTGAAAATATAGATCAAAGTACGTGAAATTGATTAATGCTCACACTGCTTCTCTGTTTGTTCATAATAGCATAAAGTGGTAATTCACATAGTAAACTTATTTGATTAATGAAAGGAAAAGAAATCCAGGTTACAGTAAAATTCATAAAAAGTATAGAAGTTTCCTTTATTTTAATTTACTGAGACATAATTAATTAAGAGCGAAAGCGACGTACAAATACGTTCCATTTTCTTGTTTTGCACATATTTTTGTATGATAAACGTAAGTTGTAGAATATAGCGATTTAAATCATGCCTTTATGCTAAAAACCATACATCAAAAACAACACCTTTAAATCCCACAATATCAGAGATGCCTTTTTTGTTTCACTTATTTCGTCATGGTAGTGTCACTTAAAGTTGTCATATCACTTGGCACACATGCGACTTAGCGGTGGAAACACAAGTGCCATCTAGCGGTGAAGCAAGGTACTACTACGAGAGAACGTCTGTAAAGAGGTCCGTTCACGTTGCGAGTAGGTACGTGACAGAGAGCAGTATGTTGTAAAGGAACATACATGTATTATACGTGAACTTTTGAAATGAGCTGTTGATTCTGACACCCGATGAATGATTTAGTGGAGCAGCGAAGATCAGAGAGGGGAGAGGGAGCGATTAAACGGATTTTTTCTCCGAATAAAAGCTGCTGCGTTCACTCCTCGTTGACAGTCGAGCAGCGGTTTCAGTGCGCATTGGATCCAATGCATCCAAATAAGGGAATGAGACATATAATAACGTTTATCTATATATTTCTAATTATAAATATAAGTAAATAAAAATAAAACATAAACGAACGAACAAACAAACAAACAAACAAACAAACAAACAAACAAACAAACAAACAAACAAACAAACAAACAAACAAACAAACAAACAAACAAACAAACAAACAAACAAATAAATAAATAAATAAATAAATAAATAAATAAATAAATAAATAAATAAATAAATAAATAAATAAATAAATAAATAAATAAATAAATAAATAAATAAATAAATAAATAAATAAATAAATAAATAAATAAATAAATAAATAAATAAATGGGTATGTGCATACAGATACAAACATCACTCGACCGATTTCGGTGAAGTGTTCACACTTTGTAATTAAAGAGTGGTTTGAATTAAATCGGCCATGTGAGGGCGTTGTTGTTGCAACGTAAATCGACGAGATGGACTCCCAGAGGACTTTGCTTGAAGTGTGATCTATGAATATCTTTTTGACCTACACACCTTGCTTTGACTCTTGATATCGAATAACATACTGCTAAAGTTGCAATCTAAAAAGCAGGAAGTCTGAACCAAATGCTAGCGGTGCACAACATGATTTGAATATTTCATTTTGAAACGGTAGTAAAATATAGTAAAGTGTAGTTAATACGTGGATAATCTTCATTGAATAAATTGATTATGAACTTGAACTGTAGTATTTATTTAAAACACTGAAATAGCGAAGCATTGCCAGGACCACTGGTATGTAATTTCATATAAACACGGAAAACTAACGGAGAGCTAAGCAGCCCCTGTTCATGTGAAAGGTGTCAGTGATTTTGTTAAATACATAGGAAGCCTGAAACATATAAAAACAATGAAACAGTTTCGATTTAGACTGAAAGGTGTAAATATTTGATTCGTAATTTCCCGAACCTGATGTTGCAACTGTATTTTTATAGGCTTACTCATTGCTTAGGACGTCTTGTGATGAGTAAGAAAGTTTCCACATATGGAGTTTTAAACGGCTCAGTTTTGTATCTCCAAAGCCTCATTTCTCTCATAATCGATAGCAGCATTTTCTTTGCTGTAAACCAATAGTATTTTTAATACAAAACGCTTTCAAATAACTTTTTTATATATGTGGCTCTCATTTCTAAATCCCTTGTGATTCTGTATTAACATACAAGTTAGTATCAATGACTGCTAAGTATCATAAACCTAATTTACACATTCTTGAAGTGTTATGTCGTATATTTTGCATGTTGAATAAAAGCGTTAAAAATGTTAAGGCTGTCTCACTGAACCTAGCAAATGAGATTAAAAAAAATGCTACAATTTTTCTCTAAACCCTTTTTAGTTGTATTTTTGTGTGTTTTTTAATCTAATAGAAGAGACTTCATAGCACAAGAAGAAAACAAGGAACAATGATGACATAGATTGAGGTGAGAGATTTTCTCAGGGAGCTCATTCTCGCTTATTAAAGGAAAATTAGAATAAGATTTTGTGGACTTAAAAATGAAGATACAACCTAATGTGTTAATAGTACATTATGAAACGATGATGTAATGATGGGTATTAATACACGAGTGGGATTTTAAGATACGAGGGAGTATTGTAAATTTCACACGAGTGTATTAATACCCATTACATCGAGTTTCATACGGTACTTTTTCTATGACTTTTATAAGTTAAACTTTTACACTGAATCGTTTCTTGGCGGTTGACATGCAGGATTCAGCTAAGGCCACCTAGCGGACAGGTCCCTAACCCTACCCTCGCAAGCTGCCGCAGGTGGCTGTGTTTACCAATCTGCTTACGAGGGAGTACTGCGCTAGTCAAATAGGATCAAAGTAAAATTACGATTCAATTTATTTTAAGTAATATTCCACGAAAAAAATTACTAATAATAAAAGCAATTAAAACTAAGAAGCATAATATAATACCAAACGCAATTTTAATGTACACAATCGAACGAAACATTTACGAGAACGATTTTCAAAGATTAATTGTAAATACTTGATTTGTAAACTTCTCTGTGATTGGTCAAGAATCTGTATCATAGTGAAATCTGTATCATAATGAATCTGTATCGTATTGACTATCCTTATGCAACTGGTTGCAGCGAACAAATGACAGCATTATGCAATGGGGGTAGAAAAATATCATTGTATGTGGTATTTTTAAACGTCTTATATACAAAACGTAGCGTGTATAATTAGGAGGTTCAACGCACATAAACACGTTCAAACTGGGATCATCAAACAGTGGACTCCCTTTCATCGAATTCAAACAGAATAGTCACTAGCCACGGTTAATTGGATGTACTAGGTCCGGCACGAAACCGCGTTTAAATAGAGCATAACATCCTATCGGTTGGGCAGCTACAGCAAAGAGTTTTAACTTGAATAGTTGAGTTTAGAGCTGTAGCCAATTTGACGGATCATGATACCTCACAAATTAGTAGTAGCCGATATTTACATAGAGAATGTTGTTCTGTCGGTCTGGCGCGTGTGAGTTCTGCCCATGATTAGCGACACAACTCGTTAAACTCAATTGCGCTCGTTTGCTAATCACACTGGTCTCCATTTTGGACCGCGGTTCTCTGCTTGCTGACCAATCGGATGTCGCGGCGGATTTTGAGTAGTGTGATGGAATCTTCACACAAAATTCAAAAGGGCGCAAAACAGATGTACTATTCTTATATTAATAAATTATTTACTTTTTGCTCTCTCGAATAAGTAATATATACAAGTGTCACAATTAATTTACTCACAAACTGTACATTAATAGTTTGATCCCTTAAATTAAAGACAGTTATTTTTATAAAAAATACGTTTTATAATTCATTATCACAGACATCAGTTTTGCCCTACTTCGTGTAACGTTTCGACACAGATTTTTTGTCTTTTTCGAGTACTAGGACAAATATTTAGTAGTTCTTGGAAGTATTACCTAGTACTGTAAGTAGTAATAAAGTACTATCTAGTACTTTTATACCTATTCCTTATCCAACGACAGAACAAAGTGGATGTAAACAAATGTACGTGGGAACGCAGTCGTTGATTCGCTGCAAATCCACGACACACACTCGCACTCGCACTTTTTAAAGCATACGCGTAAGAAAGTAGTTCCGTGAAATTTAAGTAGCTGTGTGCTATATACAATAGAACGCGCGTAATAATACCAAAAAAGCAGTTATATAAGTGCTTATTTTTTTTAAATGATATAAGTTGATACTTGAAATGTAAGGTCAAGCGAAAATAATCAAATGGTACGTATCAAGGGAGGAAGTAGTTTTATAATGACGGACCAAACAACACGTGTGTATATCGCATAGTGAGATATTAGTTTCGCGGTTACATAGTGGCGTGAATGTATTGAACATACGAAAATAACAGAGAACATACGAAAATAATAACAATAATCGTATACGGAAATAACAGAGAATGCGTGACTTGCAAGGTGTTTCTGATACTGTTGTTGATTCTTTAATAATCAGCAACGGCTCCAGTTCCTCTGACGATTCAAGCCTGAATGGGCCTGGATAGTCACTGTCCTATCCAGAGTCAACTTGTTTTCAAAGTTACGCCTAAACTTAATATTCAATTAAATATAATTTTTGCGTAAATGTTTTCCTTATGTGTATTAAAAAAACTCAGCGTTTCATATTCAAGACAGGAAACAGCCCCCGATTTTAGGTGTGTGCATGAATTTCGTAGTTATATTGGCAATAAAATTACTTACTATGAACATTAAAAAATAATTTAAAATAATTCATAACAAATAATGTGTTGAGTGAATTATTTTTTTTTCATGCCTGAATGTCGTTCCCTGCCTTGCAATCGTCAGTTCGTTCCGCGCATGCTGCAGATTTCTATAGACAGAAGGATATTGTGCGATGTGTGGTTGAACTCGTGGCTCATTGCGAAGTCGCTGGCCTTTCACCACTGAGATCCGGGTTCAATTCCCGTCGAATCTCATGTGAAATTTGTTCCAACAAAACGAGTTTGACTGCTTCACAAGGGCTAGTCCAACCCCTGTGAAGTGTCCTAAACCATACCCCTATCCTTATTCCTTCCCAATTCTGGCCGCTGCGTAGTGACACAGGGACGCGCGGAGTAAGAGGCGCGTACGCCGAGATGGTACCTGGCGGTCCTCTTTGACAACTGACTAGATGAGACGAGACTGGACATATCAATACAACTTGATAAGATATTAATGGAGGATTACTCCGTAAGACGCGCTCAATGCTCGACCAGAAGCGAAGAGACGCGTTGCGTCAATAAAGTGAGAGTAAAGACGCAACGAATTAAAATAAACAAACTCGAGTTAGCGAGCGCGGCGGTGATAGCGGAGCGTTGTCAACTGTTAGATGACAGCAGAGGCTTCGGACCACGCGCTTCGGCGGAGGGATATATTCCGGTTTGTTCACATCTACATCATTCTCTCGTTGGACAAGGAATAGCTTCTAATATGAGGAAAAAGGCATAAACCTTTGCCGAAACGTTGTACGAAGTAGAGCAAAATAGATGTCAATGATAATGTATTATTAAATGTGTTTTATAAAAATATCTTTAATTTCATTGGATCACAAAAGTAATATAAATTCTATTAGACAGCTACGACCTACAAATAATCATTATGTTACAAACTCATGTCATGTCGGTTAACGATGCGTATGTGTATGATGGAAGATCCCATGAATCAGTACTAAAATACAATCAATAAAACGTTTCTCTTTTATTATGCTGTTGTTTCCCCATGGTCATGTTTTGTTGCAAGAGACAGCGCTTTGTCATAATGCCGAGTCAATAAAAAAGCTTTAATGAAATAAATGTGCGTACCATGCCACATTCAGGGAATAGCCGAGAGATTAAACTTTAGGGAACAGCCGGAGCAGTGCCCTAACAAACGGACTGTACGCAATTTTCTCTTCCTTGTCCTGTCCTCATCCCGTAACATACTTACACTTACATGCACTACACTATCACACTTGTCAAGAGAGCAGTCGGGACGTTGGCTTATCTCGGCTGGGATAGTGCCCCCTTGGGGAGATACTTAGAGCGGGAAATCCCGCTAGCAGATTTGTAGGATTGTAAACAATTCATGTTTTCAATTATTTTTGCATTATTTTTCGTATATTTTTATAGTATCGTCAGAAGTAGAACAAAAAATATAACGTGCATTGTTGTCATTTGAAAATCAATTTCAAGATTACTTTAGTAACGTTCCTAGTGGAACGTGGATAATCTTACTTCACAAACATCTTAATAATTTCATTTGTAGTTCTACAAATAATCTATCTATATGAGTCTTTCCAACACGTTGTTAAATTTGAAATTTAAGAACCGTTCAACTTTGTGTTTTGTGCCATCAAGAAGCCAACGATCACCCGAGAAGTCATCTGAGAAGATCTCACACCCCTAGGTTGTAAGCTGATCTTATGTAAATTAGATTAATTATGCTTAAGAAAGGGTAATTTTTTAATGTTTAATATCTCAAAACTGGTAAATTCTAAAATCCTGTGTGTGATCTCATGGCCATGAGAAGGTTTCAAATACCTGAAAATTTGTTAACAAGTGCTAATTTTTTGGATAGATAGTCTGTAAGAAAAAATTAGCATTTTGTGGAAAATATTTTATTGCTTTCAAAACAGGTATTTGTTAATTGTAAGCAAACCATTGATTTTGGACAGTTCTTCTAACAAAATCTGGAAATTAGAGTAAATTTAGGATTGAATGGGCACTTTGCTTGCTCTTCTAGCTCCATTATAAGAGTTTTTATAGTAAAACAAACAATAATTGGTATGAATCCTAGTCTCTCTCATAGAGGCCGCCACCTTCGTATAGATGGCTTACAGGTTGCATAACCTGCAGGCGTTGAGATGTAATTGCTTTGATCAAAGCCCTTGCAATAAGTGCTCTATATCGATATTTCCCCACTACCCGCCCTATACTACCGAGTGCACATCCCTTCTCTGGATAGTATAAAAGACGTGCGCCTCGCTCGCACACCGCCTTTTTCGCCAATTTTAACAGCGCCTTTTCGCTGTAGTTTTGAACGGCGCTCTTTTCGCCGTAGTTTTAAACTGGAATGTTGGCTGTTGCATTCGTGCCATTTTTTATTTTTTGTTACAAGTGTTTCACAGGCCATTTAAGCTTATGAATGGGTCTCCCAGTGCATCTGGTTTTTGGTTGTGCCGCCACTCGATTAAATTTTTGATGGCTTTGTGAAGGCGAAAAGGCCCGGCTTTGGTCAAGCCGTTATTGTTTTAAAATGTATATAGTGTGAGTGCTTAGTTTAGATTTTTACGTATGTTAATTTTGATATGAAATTGGATCTTGTTTAATGGTTAATGATTCTTTATGTTTGTTATGAAGCAAGTGTGTTCACTTTGTTTATGTTGTTTCGTAGCTGGAGTGTATGCTGGTCTCCAAATGTCGAGGAGGTCCAGTTTTACCATTGTTTATGATATTGTTGTTTATGTTCCAGCTTTCGTGCTCCAATTGTAAGCATCTCGGCACTCGGCCGTTTTGTATTTCGGGAGCTTTGTTCGAGAGCTCAGCTGGGCCCGTACAGCAAAGGCTGTGGTCCATTGTTGCTGAGTTCGTGTTTCGCCCCGCGAGCGACTTCCTCGTCGCCCGGGCAAGAGGCAGATTGGAGTCTGGCACCAAGGCGCCGACGTGGAAAGGCCACCGGCGTCCGTCTGGGCCACGACCGCCTAGCCTTGTTCAACAATACTCTTGCTTCAAATTTGAAATTGTCAAAAAATTGGTAATGCTATGGTATTGGTAAAGATCCGATTTCATATATTTTGTAGCTAAGCACTCACACTGTTTGGTATGGTCTCGCTCGTAATTCTGTATGTAATTAATGTTCTTTTTGTAATGAAGGATGACTAGTTGGCCATCCTTGACAAATTTGTATTGAATGTTGGGTTTCCTCGCCCTAAAGTGGGCATTTTTGAGGCAAATCAGGTACATTGTAATTCTGCATTGGTCTAGACGCGCTAATTGAAGCGTCTTTTCTCTTTCCCTACAGGTTTTTTGTATAGAGGCAATTTGCCTGTCAATTTTGTATGTTTTGTAGTTCTGCATTGTCCTTTTGCAATTTGTTATCATAAAAGGACCATTGTTTGTAAGTTTTGCTATAATAAATTGTGTTCATGGTTATTTTGGATTGTTACATCTCCATTTCCGAGATCCTTTAAAGTTAAAGATCCCTTTTAATTTCGAATCTGGTGCGTCCTTTCGAATATTTTCGAATGCGACGACAATCTTCCCGAATCCAATAGCTAGGAGTTCTCTGTGTTAGCTCCGATAAATTTCTCCTTGGGCTAATGCATGGTCACCTCGCTTATTTGCGAGAATCTTTAGTTTGTGCTGCCCTCAGCAGCTGGCGACCGTTTAGTTTTTTTTGCCTATGTATTTCGCCAACTTCTAAATATAACACACGTTACTAATACTCCTACATTTCACTGTTGTCAACTTGGGGACTGCATCGAAAGTTCACTACTCAAATGTCCAACCGTTTTTTTGTGAGATATTGCCAACTTGAAGCATCAATAATGCGAATGACTTTGTGATGTCCAATAAAGCGTTTCTCGGCCCAATATAGGCGAAATGAAGCTTCAGAATGCAACGTGTTTCTGGCTCAAATCACTTTCATGACCTGCCGGCGCTCCATGGCGGTTCTGTGTCTAGCTAGCAAAATTTGCATAAGAGTTTTATTGGAATGTCTTGTAATGGCAATGCAGTCCCCCCAGAAAATCATTGATTTCCAATAAGTAATTGTACGTAACGCTCGAAAAGAAATTATTTGCTTAGGCAAATAATCAGTTTATTGCCTTGTCACACAAAGCATATAACCCATTACACTCACCGTGGGAAATCCATTAAATCTACATTCTACGAACATTCCTACATAATGCGTATGTGAGAAAAACGATCTAATGAAAAAAGCGCAAACAAAACAATAAATGCCAACAATATTAAGGAAGAAGGGTAACCTGTCAAACATTACGGGATTAATTCAAACACCCGTATTAATATTCATTTCGATGATTAGAACATAATTCAATTTCTTAAATACAAAATATAAAGTTTTCTGCATTTCAATTTAATTTTATTATAAGTAATACGTGCTAACCGGGATCCTTTAGCGGAGCATGAAGCCAGACCCTGAAGGGATTGTAATTCTTCCCATACATCACATAATTGTTTTAATCATCACACTAACAGGTCTAATTTTTTTAATCATCACTCTAACGGGTCTAATTTTTTTAATCATCACACCAACGGGTGTAATTTTTCTAATTATCACAATAACGGGTCTAATTTTTCTAATCATCACAATAACGGGTCTAATTTTTTTACTCATCACACCAACGGGTCTAATTTTTTTAATCATCACACTAACGCGTCTAATTTTTTTAATCATCACACTAACGCGTCTAATTTTTTTAATCATCACGCCACCGTTCTAATTTTTTAATCATTACACTAACGGGTCTAATTTTTTAATCGTCACACTAACAGGACTAATTTTTTTAATCATCACTCTAACGGGTCTAATTTTTTTAATCATCACACCAACGGGTCTAATTTTTCTAATCATCACAATAACGGGTCTAATTTTTTAATCATCACACTAACGCGTCTAATTTTTTTAATCATCACACCAACGGGTCTAATTTTTTTAATCATCACACCAACGGGTCTAATTTTTTTAATCATCACACTAACGCGTCTATTTTTTTAATCATCACGCCACCGTTCTAATTTTTTTAATCATTACACTAACGGGTCTAATTTTTTAATCGTCACACTAACAGGTCTAATTTTTGTAATCATCACACTAACGGGACTAACAGAGAAAGAGACCAAAGAGGCACTTTGTGTAGTTTTAAGTTATATTTAAGTTAACGTTAAGTTAGTCTGTTCAACCCTCCGTCGCGCGCGCTGTATCAGTGATATACATACGCTTTATATTGTTCGATTTCATGGACGTGAAGGGCTTCACAGACTTCTGCGTCCTAATAGCTGTCCACATTTAGCCTGGTAATGCGTTGCCATTTTAAACTTCGAGCTCCCTCGTCTTGTTTTGCCTCAGTCGACACTCTGTATCTGTGAGATACAGTGCGCCCGACTGTGTCACGTTTTCGCTTACTCAATCGGTGTGCAGAATGATGTGGCCAAATCCGGACAAAGAAGACGATGCAGATGAAATTCGTTTCCTGTTGTGTCTTAGTGATAGTGATAGTGACGAAGGTAAAGACGTTAGCAGTGATGAAGAGGCAGTGGCAGTGATAGTTATTATGTTGAGCAGAGAAGTAGTGATTCGGAGAGAGAGTTGAATGGCAACGATTCCTACAGTGAAGAAGGAAATGAATAATTTTAGGTATACACCTAAATATAAGTGATATAAATGCATAAGTTATTTTTCTGGGAAACCAAAAAGAAGTAAAAACATGTAGACTGTTTTTGAAGTCTTTCTGCTGCCATCATCTTGAGAGAAGAAGGGAACTTCCACAGAATTTGTCTTTTATATCAAAACCTACGGCCGAAGATAATGTCGTAGAACCAAAACAAAAACGAAAGCGGAAAAAAATTAACATGCTTGTTATAAATGTGTCTTATGTGAATGTTTTAAATTGTTTAAAGACGTCATAAAATATTGTTATATAATTAAATGTGTGTATATAATGCAAAATTGTAAAAAATGTTTTGATCGCTTATGACTATGTAGTTGCAGATCGATTTAAAACAAATTAAATTACAAAAAAGCGAAAGCGATGTAACACATGTCAACAACAATCAAAGAAAAAATGTGACCAAGTATTCAAGCATAAGTTGCTCAAAATATTTATGGCTAGAACATGGGCCAACAACCTGCTTACATTGTGCTAAGGATGTAAAGTAATTAAAATTTTGGTTTTAAAATATAATAACAAATGTTTGTAATGTGGTAAAACGTTTATAAAATTTTAACAGTTCAAATAAAGTATCTAATCAAACTAATACTATTTTTTTGTCTTTGAGAGTGTGGTGTAGTAGGTGTGTATCTCACAGATACAGCGCGACCGATGGAAGGTTAAAATAGCCCCCAACTCTGCTGCATAAGCTGAATCAGCTGCAGCTACGCTCTTCCCATTCGTTGAATAAATTCCCTCTCTTCGGGGCCACTGGAGAGGGAATTTTTTATAATAAAATATAAAAACGG
Source organism: Teleogryllus occipitalis (assembly GCA_011170035.1). NCBI lineage: Eukaryota > Metazoa > Arthropoda > Insecta > Orthoptera > Gryllidae > Teleogryllus > Teleogryllus occipitalis. The sequence goes on from BLKR01006342.1 coordinate 23,474, forward strand.
TACTAATGAGCGTAGCAGTTCATGTCCCCAGAAACATCAATCAATCAATCAATGAGTCAATCAATGAATCAATCAATCAATGAATCAATCAATGAACAAATCAATCAATGAACAAATCAATCAATGAACGAATCAATCAATGAACAAATAAATGAACGAATCAATCAATGAACGAATCAATCAATGAACGAACCAATCAATGAACGAATCAATCAATCAATGAATCAATCTGAAACCGGCAGGTTTTTATTACTACACGTTTACATACTAGGTTTCGCAATGGCAGCACGTGCACAGTCGGGACCAGCCGTGTATCTGGTCGCGTGTTCGAGCCGCAGGTAACAAAAGGGGTTCACGGTCCACGGGTGGCAGATGACGGGGACGGCCGCGAGGGCGGAAGCGCCGCTGGCGGTGACGGCGCTGGCGGCGCAGACGACGCCAACGGTACACGCGGCGCCGGCGCCGATGACGCTGGCGTCGGAGGCGGCGCTGTCGGAGGCTTCATCGCCTGCAGCAACAGCATTCTCCTCACTTCACACATTCAAAGGTCTCCCCTGTTTATCTTACTCTCTCCGTCTCTCTCTCTCCGTGTCTGTCTCTCTCTCTCCGTGTCTCTCTCTCTCCGTGTCTCTCTCTCTCCGTGTCTCTCTCCGTGTCTCTCTCTCTCCGTCTCCCTCATAATCTCACTCCGTTTCTCTCACCATTTCTCCGTCCCTCTCACTATCTCTCTCCGTCTCCCTCTCTCTCCCTCCCTCTCTGTCTCGGACCCTGTCTCACTCTGACTCTGTCTCTGTGTGTCTCTCTCTGTTTATTTTCTGAAAAATCACATCAAATATTTTCTTAAACTTTTCTCTCTCTTTCTCTCTCTCTCTCTCTCTCTCTCTCTCTCTATATATATATATATATATATATATATATATATATATATATATATATATATATATATAAATGGACGGTAAAAGATTTGCTGCTACCTTATTTGCGATGAACAGTTGTTTTTTTCGAAAATAGCAAAATGTTCAAATCTACAAAATTGATGATAAAAATTTTTGTCTCAGTCAAACGCTGTTTTGAAAAATCATGATTATTGACCTAGCTACGTAGCTGGATCGAGTTCAGTCTTTGTTTGGAGGAAATTCTAGCAACTGTCTGCTCTGATCGGTACTTTTCCCTGGTTTCTCAGATCAACACCAGGGACTGTCGGAAAAGTACCCTAACATATTGGCCACGGACCGCACGCGATCTTTCCTTCCTCTTCCTTGTCCTGTCCTCTCCTCACCCCTTACATACACTTACACTAACATGCACTACACTACCGCACATGCCGAGAGACCGGTCGGGAGCTCTGAGCTTGTCCCGGTTGGGGCGTTTCCTCGCTGATGGGAGATACCTGGTTAGGGGAAACCCTGCTAACCGACGGTAGGTCGGGACCAGATCTCGCCATTTGGCGAGGAAGGACCATCCCTACCCCCAAGAAAAAACATGCACTTCACTTACGAGACGAATGACCATAGTAGTTGACGCGCCCGGAATCACTAACAACCAACCAACCAACCAACCAACCAATCAACCAACCAACCAACCAACCAACCAATCAACCAACCAACCAACCAATCAATCAATCAACCAACCAATCAACCAACCTGTGACCTTCTGACGATTTAGACGTTACATCACATACTTTGAAAGCGGGCGGCATCAGAATTCGTCCTTTGAAGTCGAGGCAGAAGGTTCCAACGAAGCAAGAGTGGCACAACACAATCAGCCACTGACACACAACGGCCACAACGTGGCTCTCGAAACCGCCGTCTTCATGTCTCCATTTCATGTCGTTCTTCCCTGAAATACACGTTCGCGTCACGAACGTCACCACAAATACTTCAACAGTCGCTTAGCTGTGAAATTCCCGTACCCGAAGCACATCAAAGCGTATGGCGGGTCAATGGTGTACACAATCTTTTTTTCTTGTTTACTATATACATGACATAGAGGATTATGCAAAATTGCAGCGGAAAATGACGATTTTCCAAAAGAAAAAAAATGTAATTTCAGGTTACCAGTAATGAAAATTCTTGTTTTTGTGTGAAGAAATTTACTTTATCACCTTGTGTAGTCAGAATCTATGTTTTATGGGTTCTTGATTCCGGAACACTGGTTTATGTCAAAACGTACTTCTCCGTCTGCATGCGAATAAATGAAATCAGTTCTTCAAAATTATATCTTTAAATGAGGACACATACATTTTCTTCAAACTATGAGTAGTTTTTGCGTGAAATAGAAATATTTTTAAAAATAAAATAAAATGAATAATGATTTAGAGGTCACAACATCGTTAGATCCAACTGATCTTACTCAATAGGATTGTGAAATGGCGAACGATAGGCCCCGCGCTGTCTCATCGTTTAGAACTCCAACCGCGTCGGCAACTTCCAAAACTGCTGTAGCCACGGTTACCAGAATTGTTTTTCCCAGTGGTGGGCATTTTACAAAGAAAATGGAGGACATTTCAATGAAAAGCAGGACATTATATATTTTCATAATCCACAATGTATAGGTAATGTACTCAACAATTTCTAACCATTAATAGTCTTTAAAAATCATATTAGACTACGCGATATTAAAATTGAAAGCTCCCAATTGGATAATTTCTCTCCCTTACTCACCTTCGTTACCCACCAAACAATAAGCATAAATAATTTTTATATCGAAATCATCCTGATGCAGATCATGTTTTTAAATAATAAAGATATTTATGTCACGAGTCCTCTAAACGAGTCTTTAAGGACGCAGCCGGAAGGTTAACTGCGAGGCGGAGCGATAACGAAGCCGAGTAGTTAACCTTCCGGCTGCGTCCTTAAAGACTAATAGAGGACGAGCTACATACAATGATTTTTGTTATTTTTTGTTATTTTAGTTTATCGCTTATTAAAAATAAACTTTTATCACTTTCGCGAGTTCAGAATTGTCATTACTCTTCATTTTCTGTAGCAAGGGTTGGTGGTACTGGATGCTTTGTTTGTGATCAGACAGTTGAATGTTTTTTCTACTAATGCAAGCAACTAATGTTCTTAGCAACGGCCGCTAAAATGATCGAGAGTACATTAAAAATATGTTAGCGGCCGTTGCTATGGACGCGCTCTTAAAGCAGTATTTAGATGGTTGGTTGCTAAGGGGCTAAGTGCGTGTTTACTGACGTAAATAACAAAAAAATATAGATATTCAAGATGTGAAGTCCCTTTAATGAATTAAATTACTTTAAAACTATGCCAGTATTATTTTCAAATCAACAGGACAATCCGTAAATTAGAACAACGTAAATTTAAAAAAGGAGGGAGGACAGGAGGACAGTATTAAAAAAGGAGAACATGTCCTCAAAATGAAGGACAGATGGCAACCCTGCTATATCACTAGGTTTTATAACACATTTGTGAATATAATTATTAATAAAATATTAATCTATGCATTATTGCTCAATCAAGTCTAACTTTACTGGACAAAAAACGCAGTTTTCTTAGCGCAGCATTACAAATCATCTGTTCTACGTAAGTAGTGGCGAGAAATTAAAAAGAACATGCAATGTGGAATCCCAAAAGAAAGGAAAAATCCATCACGTCTATTATATGTTCCATAAATTTAATGCTTTTATCACGGGTTACAGTCTTACAGGGGGATGCTTACATTAACCTTATATACTAATCTTATAATCTATACTTAGCATTTATATCTTAGACTTATATTACACTTAGACTTATATCTACATCATAATTCTACGTACAGTATATACATATTTGCAATGGACGTGTGTCGTTTAATAGGTTTCGTAATACTATCTTCTATAGGCGAACTAGTGGTTTTAACAACAGCAAGAACCTTCTCGTATTTCTTGCACCTGTTGGTCAGAGTAAGTGTTTCAAATTATTTGAGCATGTAGATGGAAGATCACCTTTGCCGATGAACTTCAGGTGGGGAATCTCACGTAATGAAGCTACATATACATTTTTTTCACCGCACCCCTGATGGTAGGCAACATTGGTGTTGGACAAGTAGACGAGGTCGACCAACCCATTACAGAACTTACCAATTCAACCGCCGAGAGGTTGGATGCATGCTTGTTGAAGGATACGTACTTTGAGCTACAGTCGAAGCTGTTCAATAAAGACAACTAGTGGAGCCACAACAACACGTACTTTCTCGCCCGCATTTTCACGCAAATTACGAACTACAAGACCTTATTACAAAATCTTTCGTTGAGGAATATATTTTATTAAGGGAAAAATATCTATATTTAACACTTTAGTTGTAGGAAAACTCTGGAGAGATTTTGAACATTTGCAATTGTCGAAAAATCAGTGTTTTCAAAGAATATGAGACCTCCCCAATTCTCTTAAACGTTCAATATAAATAATCGTCCGATAATATAAATCGTCCGATGTATAAATTTCGGAGAAAATCGTTTGAACGGTTTTGCCGCTAACGTTTTTCACGTAAGGGCGAGCGGACGTTTTACCGTCATTCGATTTTTCGGTATCAGGTTCCCACAAAACAAGGATTCGGCAAAACCTCGTGTTACAGGATTATTTTTCTAAATTTAGTAACTGGTTTTATCCACTTTTTCATTACCAGGGCTCAATAATAAAAGTTTTTGGCCGAAAATTCACTATATTTTCGCGCAGTATAACGTAACTTTCTCTCTACCGCGGAAGCGGTAGCGAGAAAGGAAAAACTGGATAGTGATTGGCAGTGAGCTGGTCGTACATCGGAAACATGTGTACTTGTGAAATCACCAATCAGAAGCAGGACGTAAAAATTGAGTCTTGTGTAGCATTTTTATGAAATTTATATATAATATGATGAAATATCTTAATAAATAACAACGACATTGGCAAAATGTGATCTTTTTTGTCATGTGTAATCCCTGGGAGCATGTGATATATTTTTCTGAACCACACTGTATAAAGATTCTTTTGAGAGGCCGAACACTTGCAGGCAACTACAAGCTTTACGAAACAGTTGGCTACCTCCAGAGGTTTAGCTCACCTTTGAACGAGATCAAGGCGATTTCTCCAGACACAGCGTGTACAAAGCTTAGTAATACGATAGCCACGCTTAAGGCTATTCGAATAGACCAGATATTGCGTTTCCAGGGTCTTTGCAACCTAGTAAGATATGTCTGCAAAAGAAATGAAGTGAATTTCAATGTTTTTTCAAATATAAAAACATAAATAACTTGTGACAAAGAATATATTGACATTTAAGCATTTTTCTTTCTGTAACAATATTTACAACTGTTTAAGATAATGAGCTACAATACAGAAGGGATAATCCGATTTCTCTTGTGCTCTAGGCTTTACTAGCCAGGGGGAGGGGATCTTGAGCGTCTTATCAGCTTCAGCCAATGAGTTAGTTACAGGCGTTAGTTTGCGTCACACTATTTACCAAAACTAACACCACGTCGTTGCAAGTCATTGAAACAAGTATATGAAGCATTTTTTTTAATATTGAAGTTGTTATTTCAATTACACCGTCATCGAGTGTCTTTCCGATAAAATTTGTCACTTTAAGCCACTTTCAAAATATTTCTCAACACTTCTTGCTCTCCATGCAACATGGTGGCCTACGACTGCTCTAACTTTTCAAACGAAGTGTCCGTGTTGTGGTCACGTGGTTCTTGACGCAAACTGGTACTGCGCGGAATGAATAAAAATCGGTGCGCCGGACTGGCCCACCCATATCTTCCTACCATGATGCTAGCCGGCAGCCGCCAAACTGAAGTCCGGTCGTCGCGGGGAAAGAGAGCGAGAGGGAGCGAGAGGGAGCGAGAGGGAGCGAGAGGGGGCGAGAGAGAGAACGAGAGAGAGAACGAGAGAGAGAACGAGAGAGAGAACGAGAGAGAGAACGAGAGAGAGAACGAGAGAGAGAACGAGAGAGAGAACGAGAGAGAGAACGAGAGAGAGAACGAGAGAACGAGAGAGAGAACGAGAGAGAGAACGAGAGAGAGAACGAGAGAGAGAACGAGAGAGAAAGAACGAGAGAGCGAGAGGCAGAGAGCGAGAGACGAGAGACAGAGTGAGAGCGAGCGAGAGACAGAGCGAGAGCCAGCGAAGAGAGAGCATATTGTGTCTTTGTTGCCAAATTTCTAGCTACTCTCTCTTTCTCTCCCTCTCTCCAATAGATTCATCATTGAGAATTTCTAAGAAACCGTTTTAACACCTCCCTACCTCCAGAAACGGAAAACATTTAGAGACGCCAAAGCCGGCGGTCCAACCTAGTTCCACCTGGCAGCAGGCGTAGACGGCGCCGCCTCCGATGTACAAAATGGCGCCGAGCAGGTGCATGAGGGTGCAGTGCGTCTTCTGGAAGTTGGCGAGCAGCAGGATGCCAACGCACAGCAGCACCGCGCCCACGGCGGAGAGGTGGCCGAAGAACATGGCCCGCAGCCAGCGCCGCCGCCGCCGCGCGCCGCCCGCCGCCCGCGCCATCAGCCGGCGCAGGGTGGACTGCGTGTGCAGGTGGCGCACGTACAACATCCACGCCACTGCGGCAAAACGCCGACGCGGTGGATGGTTTTATTGATTCTGGGCGCGTCAACTGCTATGGTCATTAGTCCTTTTCTTGGTTATTTAAGGTCGCGTCAACATCTAGGTCATTAGCGATCACTATTGGAGCAAACGGTATGGTAACTATGAAGATGAAACGAACTGGGCGCGTCAACTACAAAGGTCATTAGTCCCTTTTTTGGTTATTTAAGGTCGCATCAACATCTAGGTCATTAGCGTTCACTATTGGAGCTAACGGTATGGTAACTATGAAGATGAAACGAACTGGACGCGTCAACTACAAAGGTCATTAGTCCCTTTTTTGGTTATTTAAGGTCGCATCAACATCTAGGTCATTAGCGTTCACTATTGGAGCTAACGGTATGGTAACTATGAAGATGAAACGAACTGGGCGCGTCAACTACAAAGGTCATTAGTCCCTTTTTTGGTTATTTAAGGTCGCATCAACATCTAGGTCATTAGCGTTCACTATTGGAGCAAACGGTATGGTAACTATGAAGATGAAACGATCTGGGCGCGTCAACTACAAAGGTCATTAGTCCCTTTTTTTGGTTATTTAATGTCGCATCAACATCTAGGTCATTAGCGACCACTGTTGGAGTTAACGTTATGATAACTGTGAAGATGAAACGAAATGGTGCTGATAAGCGGTGAAAAGACGAATACAAATGTAGCCATGCCCGAGGCGGACTCGAACCCGCGACACTTCGGTCCGAGATCACTACCACACTACTGCCTTAGCGATCTCGGTCACCAGTCCCTTTTTGATTGATTGATTGGTTAGTTATTCCGGGCGAGTCTACGTTAAGATTAGTCCCTTTTTGATTAATTGATTGCTGATTGCCGGCGCGTCTACTGCTAAGGTAGTTAGTCCTGATTGATTGATTTGTTTCCCGGCATGTCAACTGCAGAGGTCATTATTCCTTTTTGATCGATTAGTGATTTCGAGCGCGTCAACTACTAAGGTCATTAGTTCCTTTTTGATGGACTGATTGATTGGATGCCCGGCGCGTCAACTGCTAAGGTCAGTTATCCCTTTTTGATTGATTAGTAACTGCGGGCGCGTAAACTGATTTGCTTATTAATCCCATTTTGATTGATTGATTAGTGATTCTAAACTCTTCAACTGTTAAGGTCAGTCCCGTAAGTGAAGTACATGTTTGCGAGATTTGGCGGTGATCTTCCATCGCTGGATGGTGAGATCCGGTACCATCCAAACTGTCGCGGTTGTCCTCAACCAGCGTTTCCCCAACCGGGTATCTCCCACCAGCGGGGTACCGTCCCAACCGGGACAAGCTCTACGCTCCTGACCGGTCTCCCAGCATGTGTGGTAGTGTTGTGCATATGTATGTACATAAGATGCGAGGATAGGTCAAAGAAGAGGAAGAAAAAATCGCGCGTAGTCCGTGGTCCGTTCGTTTGGGTACTGCTCCGGCATTTGCCTGGTGTAGATGGGAAAAAACTCGATAAGAGCAGCCGACGGCTAGACTTCTCTAGACAGCAGCTGAATTCGACCTAACTATGTGGCGTGTGTCGAAAAATCATCCCACCGTCGACACTCGAACCTTCGACTTCTCGGTGAGAGGCACTGGAGTGACATTGATTGATAGCCTAGCCTCCCGGTGTGGTTGGAAAACGGTAATGCAGCTCCATGGCGGCGGTAACAATGGACCCGATTTTGTCCGGAATTTCGGTCGGCCAACGTCGGATATTTTTGTCCGATGTGTCAGAATTTTTCAAACATATGCTGATAAACAAAAATGGTCAAAGTGAACTCAAACTTCCTCTTCCGACATCTGAAAACAACGCTGTTGGACGAAGACTGTTCGTTTTTTCTGTCGGTTGCATACGCTCGAAATCATCTGGCGAGTCAAGAACATCTCCAATTCATGCAGAATATTTTGATCCTGCTTCTGGTAATATTGACAAACAACAACCCGCGAAATTATTTGGCCGATATCGGGAGTAACAGTTTGTAATTTTTGGATGAAGTAAGTCTCACGAGTTTGCTGGCAGCTCAGTGGTGTGCGACCCATATTTCCGCTGCACTATGACGTAGCTTTTCAAACCGCCCGCGACGTCACCCACCTCATAACCCGGGAAACAACTCAAACTGGCGAACTGTTCAAATAGGCACACCCTTCTTAACTGACGAATCCAATCCAAACTGCGAACTTACGAATACAATCCCATCAGTACCGAAATGGCGAACATTTCCTAAATGGTGTACAATTCCTAACAGGTGAAGCGTCCCGAACGGATGATCTTTCTCGGACACGTGAACTATCCCGAACTGGTGAACTGTCCACAAGCGTTAGACCGTCTCGAACTGGTCAACCGCCTCGAACAAGTGAACCGTTCAGTAACTGTGAACCGTCCCGAAATGAATCGTCAGTGAATCGCCCCGAACAGGTGAACCGCCCCAAACTACTGAAGAGCCCGGAACTGGCGAACCGCCCCAACTCGTGAGCATATCTCACAGTCGGGCACAACCTGCCCTCAAAATTGTCGAACACCTCTCACTGTCGAACACCTCCCACTGTTGAACATTTTACACTGTCGAATTTCACAATATCAAATATTTCATATTGTTGAACATTTTCAACTGTTGAACCTCTCGAGGTGTCGGACATCTCCAAGTGTTGAACCCTTCTCAACTGTCACACCATCGCTTATTGTTGAAATGTCTCCAATTGTCAAACTGTCGCCAATTGTCGAACCGTCACCAATGTCGAACTGTCGCCAACTGTCGAACTATTCCTTAATGCCGTTGAAACATCAATTGCCGGAGATCAACTGCGGAACATTATCAACGCTCGAACATCAATGCCCGAACAACAACTGTTGTACATATACGGCCGTACATCATCTGCCGATCATTTTCAACTGCCATACATCTCCAGCTGCCGAAAATATTCGACCTGCGATTATCCCCAACATCTAATTATTGACCTTGTCCATCTAATATTCCCAACTGTCAACTACCCGAATGTCGATACCTCGTTGCGAACACTCACAAAAAAACGTGGCTGTGTTGAGTCCCATGGAAAACAAGCAACTCTCGGGAGCAGTCGAGCCCATGTCGCTGATGTACGGCAACACCGGGTCGATGTGGCCATAACCCAACGCCATGGCGTACCTGCAGTGCAAAGTAATTTACATAAGAAATTATTAAATGCTTTTATTTACCTCACTCTTAATACAGCTATTTTTTCTAAAATAAATTTTGAATACAACATTCGAAACTTCGGACGTAAATGACTCCAATGAGTACTGAGTCCGTAAACTTCAGACGTAAATGACTCCAATGAGTACTGAGTCCGTAAACTTCGGACGTAAATGACTCCAATGAGTACTGAGTCCGTAAACTTCGGACGTAAATGACTCCGATGTAACTTGCGTTTTCCGACTATATATTAATCATAATCGTGACCTGGAAAAGGAATTCTATATACAGTGGATCCTCTTCCCGCAAATCTTACTTTTCCTCCTTACACTCACCGGTCATTCCCCTATGCCCCCTAATCCTTCACGGACCCACTTCACCTTGCCACACCTGGCCCGCCCTTCCCTTTCCTTTCCCAGCCTATGGTCTTCATTGCCACCACCATCAAAGCTATCGACACCTTTAACCCTTAGACTCTGCTTGGGGTCCATTGTGACCCCAGGGAAATATAATGTTCTGGGGATAATGTCCAAGGACAACATCGTAGAAATATTCAAATGGACTTCTCTTTTAAATATGCTATTTACGTACAGTTCTACGTATTTTATAATCTTTTCAGTTTTCTAACTTTGTTACTTTGTTGGAAATAATTTGATTTTTATGCGGTTGGAGTTAATAATTCCACATTTGACATTTAAAGTACAAGAAAATTCTAAAAGCATGTCCATTTCGATTTTGTAATATTATGTTGCGGTTTCTGAGTAATAAGTTGGTGTATTTTTCTATTACAATTTGGTAGCCCTGATTCAAACGTTCTCATGCTGGTAAGATAGACACCGATGTATGGTAATGAGGATATTCTAGAATTTTTTTCTTCTGGGAATAACATTATTCTTTGTTATTTAGTACAACAGAGTAAATATACCAAATGAATAGCATCGTTTTCTCAATTAAAAGATCCAAATAACATTCCTGCATCAAATAATTATAAATTATAGTGTAAAGCGTTTGGGGTCAAAAATGACCCTAAACAGAGTCCACGTAAGTATTTGAGAAACCGAGTCGATGGGTAAAAACATGCAGTGTGGCATACTCTTCGAAACTTTCGAGGAAGAATTTTGAGTACACAATAGTACACAGAATTTGGACAAAGGAATATGAAAGCGTTATAGGAGTACTTTTTTCAAATTTCAGGCAGACCTTAATTTTCCCTTATTTTGAACGTAACGCGTTCAAAATATTATTAAGACGTGAATGCAACTATTAGAAAACAAAGAAGCAAGTCTTTTTATAAAAGAAGAAAACAATTTAAAAAAGAAATGTAGACTAAGTTATGCCCCACAAATCAATATTTTTCGTTGAAATCGGTTCAGTCAGGATACCCAGAAGAAGACAAAAATCGTAAAACCAATTGAATTGGATTTAACATCATGTCAATAATAATACGAGATTTTGAAATCACAGACATTCTAGATTTATTTACATAGATTTTTTGACATCAGTATTAACTTATTTTAGAAAGGATAAAAGAACTTGAATTGCTGCTTCATGCAAAACGAACTTTGAGGCGTGCATACCGCAAACAAATCATGGTCGTATAAAAAAATTAGTTCTGCAAAGTAAACTGTCACAGTAGAGTCAGATGAATCAACATGGCTGCTGCTTTGAATATTCAGAATGATTTCAAGTGTATATACTGTGACATACCGATATGTCACATGAAAATAAACTAACATATATTTGTAGACTATATGGTGGAATATGCATTAGGAAATATCACGAGAGCATGGGCTTAGCAACGACCGTGAATAAACAATGTAGTTTTTGTTTTTTGTAAATGCATTAAGAGGTGGCTAGATGCCGAAAGTAGAAAATTTGGGATTGGGCGAAGAAGTTTAGACGATCGAAAGGTCAGCTACACCGAAATATAACGAACGAATGGATTGGCTGGGTGAGAGAAGGACGGTCAAATGTTATGAAAAAAGAGAAGGGAGTCTTCGAGGGGTGAATCATGCAGGAAGATTTCATTCTGACCGGCATCGCGTGTCTGAACTGTTCGTAGGTTCGTGAGAGGGAGCGAGTGTAGTGCAGATAGTCAGAGTCGGGTTATCAGATTGTGAAATTTTAAGGACGTAATCGGGACTGATAATTTTGATAGTTTGAGACCAGCTTGGATAGGGGCAGAAGAGGATTTCTTGGGACTTTGGACTACGGCAAGCTCGCAAGATATTTCGACTGAGAAGTCTACGAGGGACATCAACGAAGAATAGATAAGTTAACCGCGGTATAAAACTGTAAATTCAAAGATATCTTGATCAAAGGCCTAACATCAAATCATTTATTAAATTCACTAAATTGTTTGCTAAAAAGGTAACAATAAACTTTGTTAAATTTTGTTCTTTAGAAAAGAAAGTTATCTTTCATTTAGACAATCCAAACAAATGAACTAGAAATAAAGAATCATTCTATTTCAGATTCCCAACTGCGGTGTATAGTCAGCGGACCCCATAATCCATTATAAAGGTAATAAGAATTATAATATATCGTGACCCATTGACCCAGCAAGCCGGACGCTAAGATCTTTGCAAGATATTAAAGTACAGAAATTTTGTATATCTCAATACTTGTAAAATTTCCTGATTTTGTTCTAACAAACAACGAACCCAACTTATCCGCAAGTGTCTTCGTCGTACTCATTTCCAAATGACAGACCCTGCTCCTATAGTCGCCTTGTTCGTCAGCTTTTCATTCCAAAGCCTTATTTTCTGTACTATTAGTTACATTAATAACTATTTCAGTATGTAAACACTTTTCCAACTCCATTACGTCTAGACAGTTGTTGGTGTACTTACGAAATAATGATCGTGCAGATGGAAATTATTGGAAACATCAGGGGCAGTACGTATAGATTGAAAAACACCATTGCAGCATCTGTAGAAAAATAAATACCGTAGATCTGCAGTACATGTAGTACAAAGAAGAAAACCTGGCTACACACGACAAGCTTTATAAAAATGCGTCATCGATCTGCTGAAGGCGGAAACGCCAACAATCAGTTTTTTTTAAATTTATGTCTGCCTGTTCAATAAGAATGTTTTTCAGGGTTTGTCACATTAAAAATTGACATCACTGAAGATTTGGATTTCACAGTGAACCTGAAGTAGGGATTATTGATAGTATTATGTTAAGATATAAATTCTATTAACCCAAAAATTTGTAATTTTATATTTTTTTAATTGTTATTGAATAAGGGAGGAAGGTAAAAAATATTATGTCGTTTAGGGGGAATGGAATTTATCTTTCGAAAATCTTGAAAGTATTGTATTGTATTGAATTGTATTGTAAAGTATTTCATGTTGTTTTACATGGAAAGAATTGACTGTGAATGTTTTACATGGAAAGAATTGACACACAGATTTTCATGACATCAGTTGATGCACTGAGCTACCGCTCCCGGTGCAAGCTGTTAGGAAATGACCACATCCTCAGAAACTAAAAACTCTAGATGTAAGAGACTCGCTGATATAAGCAATTCAAATCTTCCCATGTTTACACAAGAATATTTAACTGGCCACTACTGCAAATAATGAAAATATGGAAGCCCAAAGAACCAAAAAGAAAATACTACGACACACGAAAGATACATTTTTTACGCATAAACCCACATTTAATCCTTTATAGGATAATGGTTCTCTCCGCAACCACATGCGTAGTTAAGCCAAGCAATTTTCAACCTTATTGCTAATTTCGTATTGTAGAGTCTGCTTCAATGTAATACATTTCTTGCCCATATACTTGGGTTTTCATAACGTGGCGGATGACATTAGGTCATTTTTGTACCTCCCGCCTTATAAAATAAATATTTTTAATTCATTTGCGAACGAACTTCTCTACGGAAGTTGTTGCCTCAAACATGTGCTTATCACTGTTATAAAGATTCATTTTATACGGCAGGAGGTGTAAAAATGACCTAATGTCGTCCGCCATGTTACGAAAACCGAAGTATAGTGTGATCGAATCCATTCTTTGAAATCTAGCTGCTGGGTCATGCACGTGGTCATCGTCGCAACCACAATGCACACAGGCACTGTCGCGGAGTTTTCCTTTGAGCATTTAGTTGAGATGTATTTTTCGTGTTTCGAGTTTCCGAAGTTTTTCGAAAACAGAGCTTTGTTAAATATTTACTATTGTCTATTGTGATGTTTTTTAGTATTATAATATACTTAATCATTAAGTACTACATTTTTACAATAATGAGGCTAATTGAGGTTGATTACATCAATGACGTGTGAATGGGTGTAGTTAGAAATAAGTACACAACCGTAAATATTTTTTTGTCGCGTGAAACCATGAATTTTAAGAAAGTTTTTATACAATTTAATTTATTGTCAAATAATATAAGATTATCGGTAAAAAAGATTCGGAGTATAGAGAGGATTCCGATGCCGATAACGTGATGCCAATAACACAAGTAATGAACTCTAGCAATCCTCGTTTGCTTCACCAATATTGATTTGATATGATTTCAGTAGTGTACATACCTTTTCCGGCTCTCGCACGCAACCAGTCTTTATAAGAAAGGTCTCTAAAGATAGTTAATTTCATGGAGACGTGACGAATTGCACTTTAACTTTAAAAATATGAAGGAATTGTTTTAAAAAACGCATCTAAATATTCATATGAAATGCTACCCGCAACTCTGTCGGGGTTTTGCATCTATATCGTCAAATTACTCCTAAACAAAGTGTTTAAGGTGGGCTATTATCAAAGCTATTGATATTAGCATCCAAAGACCATCTAGCTCAGATATTGTTATTTTTTCTGACTCACTATCTGTTCTATCCTCTGTTCGCAACAGTCATTCCTTAAATCCCCTGGTTCAAGAAATCCAAGAAAAGCTTTATCACTCCTTCCTTAAAGGTTACCGCATTACAATAGCTTGGCTTCCTTCTCACATAGGCATCCAAGGCAATGAAGAAGCTGATGCAGCAGCGAAAGCAGCAATCTCTCTCCCCGAAATCGAAACTGAAGCTGGCGGCTTACTTCCTGACCTCAAAAACTACCTTTTACATGCGGTTAAGAAACTTTGGGACCGGAACTGGAAAATGTTGCCTTCCAAATTACATGCAGTTAGGAAGAGTATTGAGGAATCTCCCGTCACATCCGTAAGACTTAGCAGAAGACATCAAGTGGTTATTACAAGACTCCGTATAGGACATTTTAAACTTAGTCACAGCTACCTGCTAAAAAGGCTACTCCTGACCCTTGCCCAAATTGCGGCCTCCCAGTTTCAACTAAACACATTATAGTTGATTGCCAGGTAATGTCGGCTGTCAGAACATACCTCAACATCAATGACAATCTCCACTGTATATTCAATTCTGATTCCGGCCACATGAAAATTATAGAACTCCTCACCAAATTTAATCTCATAAATAGTATTTAGCTAATGACTATCCATTGTCCCATGTACAATATTAATATTAAGGCTCTATGTGTGTATCCCATTAAATTGTGCAACTAATGTATATTTGTATATTTGTAACTACTGTATTATTGTAACTGTGGTCGCCAATGACCTAGCTGTTTATAAGGCGACCTTAAATAAATAATTTAAAAAAAAAGTGTTTTAAGGCCTTAAAAATTAAACTTTTGAGACCATAGGCCTCAAAGAAACGTTCATCACACCGTAATCTACAGTATAAGATCTTTTTGAACATTCTATTACATTTTTACAGGTTTGATGTTTCTCGATTCTACCCCACCTTTCAGAGCCCGTGGAATCTGCCAACTATAGTATCAGAAATTAAACTAATTTGTTGATATTCTACGCGATTGAATTATACGGGTGTTCTGTTCGATAGTAACGTTAAATAAAAATAGTTTGTACTGACAAGGATGTGTTGTTTGTTATCAATTACAACAAGACATAAAACAAGTGAAGCAGGATTAGAGGGTTTGAAGAAAAAGATATATTACAGGTTTAAAATGGAAATGGAAAAATAGGGAAGAGGGCGGGGCTTAACATGCGAGAGTTCTCGCACGGGTAAGCTAGTTATAATCAAATAATGTCTCTGGTCACTATTAAAATTCGCTTCCACCCAAGATCTGCCTTTCATCAACATAGGTTTTGAAAGATTACAAAATGTACTTATCTGAAATAATAAGAAAATACTAAATACTCAAATAAGAACTTTATAAACAGTAGATAAATTAAAAAAATAGTGGAAGAAATATTCCATTTTAGTTGCCATCAATATTAGGTAGTAATATTTGATGCCAAAAATATTGCTTAGCCTACATGCCCCATTAAATTTGGAGAGAAGATTTTATAACTTGTACTTATGTCGTAATGGCTAAGTATTATCGGTTGAAATACATTTTTACTAGTAATTAAAACATCAATCTGAAATTCGTATATTTCAAGTGGTTGCGATGATTTTCTTTTGTTTATTGTCACATCAAGGTAGTCTAAAATAACTGGCAATGCACCTAACCACGTGATCCATGACCGACTTCAATCTTTAGGGCGGGTCGGATTAAATATTATCTGTTATTTAATCGGAAACAAAATTTGAGTGCTTTGTTTTTCAATGTTTTTTTTTTTATTTTTATGGTTTATAACGTTTAACTATATACTAACAGTTTATGCGAGATTTATACAAATGAACTTAACCTTATTTTTCAGAATTACCTCGAAGTTGCATTGTGCCAGGCCGCACAGGTAATTAATACGGTGGTAGCAAGATTAATACGTTTGGTTTCCCAAAAAAGAAGAGTGTATGTGTGTGTGTGTGTGTGTGTGTGTGTGTGTGCACGATTTATACGAGCGACTCATAATTAAAGCATTTTTCAAACGAGTATGTCCTTATTTTTTACGGTGTGAAACTTGATGTGACTAGATCTTGGCTAGTTGAGTCCAGAAAAAATACCTTTATTAACTGATGATGAATTCCCAACGATATTCCCAAATCAGCCATGCTTTCTAACAAAAGTATGACTAAATGAAACCTTCACCTAAATGAAACCTTTCTGCTAAACAAATTGCTGACACGGAACGCCGAGAAAATAAGATAAGTATACGGAGTGAAGAAGATACATTTCTTAGTTTTGAAGTTTTTATTGAATATTTGAAAACAAAATGTTTAGGAAAGTTATTATTGAGGAGAAAAGTATTTGATTTTAAATGTCAAATCTTCTGAAATATGTCCAGCAAGATCATATGACTTTAAATTTTTCCAAGATAATCGAATACCAGGATTTTAGGTGAATACAATTGTTTATAATGAAAAGTTTAAATCGATTCTTGATAATCTAAAAATCACTAAATGGACATTCAAAATTTGTGTGCATAGAAAATGTAAATATATCAGAAAGTAATTTTGATTGAATCAAATAAATTTCTCATGATATTGATGAAATTATTTCATATAAGTTGCTATGCTGAACAGTCATTATTAACAAATTACACTTTTTAAAAGAGCAACTTGAATTCATCTCAATGACAAAATTATAATACATAACAAAACATGTTAGTTTTCTCTGGCTCAATATTTTGAAAAAGTCCATGATTCTATTAACACCTTAGAGATATACATATATTAACCTTGCCAATTCCAGTTTATGTCAGTCAAATAACGAGTGATATCAAATCAAATGTTGGCACAAATCATTTACAGATCAATTACCTCAAAAAAGAAGTTCCAGAACACTGATTCACGATAATTTGTAGTTAGTGTTTTGTTAGCTGAAATACATACCATTCCAAACGTTTATTATCAATGAGGAATATTCACTAAATTGGGGGCAAAAAAAAAGTTCCCACAAAAAAATCAGGTATTAAGTCTTTCTTTACTTTTCTCTAAAAATGAGAATGTGATTGCTTCTTATCCAGAAAATGGCCAGTATATTGTGAGTGGTTTTTAGTAGCTGTTTTAAAGATACGTTGAGAAAATGGAAATATTTGGGAAATAATAAAGAGTATTAATAAACCCAAAATAATAAAACACTGTTTTCCTACGGTTGTACCATTTCACAAGAAATTAATACGAGTTCAGATATGGATTAAGTTCTAACAGGGAAGGAAAATCTGGCTTCTTTCTATTACTTTGAATATTCTTTGACACCTCTATCTGAATGATGACGTCAGGAATCGAAGTGCAATGCCACCATCTCAAGGCTGCCTTGGTCACACAGATTGTCATTCACAAAACAAAATACCTTAGTGCATTTTCAGTCTTCAATGCTTCTTTTGAGGAATTCAAGATGCATTTTCTTTTTTGTCTCTTGTTTGCAACGTGATCTCCCAGAGAAACAATAGTGTATAATGGCATCGAGAAATCTGATTCTTGCTAGGAGATTCTTGAAGTGTTTAGTGTATTTTATGCCTCAGGAAACATGAAGACAAAACAGAAATTTGATGAAGTATTTATGAGTGAATGTGATCATTTTCATTACGTCAAGGAGTTGTCACACAGCATTGTTAAGGTACAAAACGGAACAATTGAAAGTGGAAATATAAACTTCCTAAATTATGTACCACTATGAAATTTGTAGAACAAAAATTTCGTGGAAATGCTATTGGGTTGCAACCTAATTGGGAAGTAATGAAACGTATTCTTTAATAAAGATCGTTTTTCATAAATTTGTATTCTCACTTTCTAGACAGGATGTGGGAGCGATATCCCCAAAAATATGGAAACGTTTTATCTTGTAGCAAGGGAATATCTGTCAATGCCCTTTGGTTTGATAGAGACATACAACTACAATCAGAATTAAGATGTAGTATCAACTATCCGTCAAACAATGCGCAAAATTATTGCAATTCATTAAATTATTTTAATAAGGAATTTATATAAATCTATTCAATATTAAATATTACAATCTGTTGTTTTTACTTTCTCCCCAGCGCTTATGTAGTAGAAAGAAAATTATGTAAAAAATGTTGCGCGAAAAAACGCCGAATTTTTGGCAAAAACAACTTTTATTACAGGCCACTGGTAATGACAAATAGGGCAAATGCAGTTGCTAAATTTAGAAAACAAAATCCTCTTACATTGGTGTAGCCAAAATCCATGTTTTGTGGATACTTGATACAAAAAATTCGAATGATGGCAAAACATTTGGCCATCCGTCTGTTCCTACGTCTACGAACAATGCTAGCGGCTACACCGTTCAGCCGATTTTCTCCTAAATTCATATTCCCCCAATGATCTAACACCTTAAATTAGATACTGATAAAAATTATTGATTAGAAACTTACTAAAACTGATTTGAAACTATTTTAATTTGGGGGAGGTACTTTACATGAAGTCCCTGGGACATTTTCCAAATTTTCAAAATAATGGCTCCATTGTTTTTTGATTTAATTTTGTTGTTGTTGAAAAGTCAGTTTTTGTGGAAAACCACGATTTTTCGAAACTTGCAAAAACTCAAAATTTGTTCGGCGTCTCCTTCCTACTACAATTATGAAGATAGAGATTTTTCACTTAATGAATTCTGTACTTTAAAGACATATTTTGATATAAGGTCGTGCACAATTTTTGGAAAATTTGAGTACTTTTCGCATAATTTTGCATTAAAGTAAGGACAAGAAAGTATGTGCTGTTTCAGCACTACTTTGTTTTCGTTTAGGGGTTTGTGATTGAATTGTTATATAACTTAAAACAAACCTTGCAAAGCAAAATTCCTAGTTGCGGAAGTATATTTTTAAACTAATGACACGGGCTTTCTCGTATTTGTTAGTTTTCTTTGTTTTTTCGTCTGGGTTGACTTTTCGATTTTCCACCACCCTCTTACGAGTTGACCCCTGTTACCTACAGGAGGTTCTTTTACATTTTCTCAATTTTTCCGTCACCTAATAATACTTTATTATATTCCACTTTAAGAATATTACAAAAGATTGAAATCTGGTCCTAGATGCATATTTTCGTCTAAAAATTTGGAGCCGATTTTAAGAATATGTCATTTGAGCTTTTATAAAAATGCGAAGAACCTACATTGGCAATCATTTGAATCACCTCGATGCATAAACGCAATAGGGAATAGAAAACATTCATAATGTAAATATTGTGGACTCGAGAGCGAATTTAAACTATTGTTGCTACAACAGCTCATACTTCCTCGAATTAGAAACAGCTACGTAATATTGCAATTTTGTACTTGCCAGCGCCGCACGCTTGGCTAAAATATCATTACAGTAATTAGAATATATGCAAGTGACATCAAAGTAATTTCGAAAATTCTGTCTGCTCTCTCATGAGTTGCCTTTCGACATCATTTCGTCGTATTTTCGAAATTTTCAGGTATAGTTTACATCGTAAAGACATTCAAACTTAAGTAATCACAATGACCCACTATTCATTTGAATAAAGATAATATTATTTGAATATGTTGTAGCCATCGACATGACGGCGTCGGTCGTTCCAGTGTTACGTTAATTTGTTACAGCCATTTTATAAATTGACATCGCTTCAAACGAAGCGCAGGAAAATTAAATTTAAGATAATATGCTCGTTAGGGGTATGTATAAGATGGAGGACATGTTATGCATGTGAGTACTAGATGCGAGAAGTATTCAGCGTTATCAAATCTAATGAGCTCTCTCTCTCCCATGAGAAAATTGGAAATTGTCTAAGGTGAGTAAAATGTAGTGGTGAATGCGGGCAGTAAATGGAAATCAGTTGCTACAAAAGCGCAATATTGTTGGCAAGAACAAAAACACGTAGCGTTGTTAAAAGCGTTATTCGCTTCAACAAGATCACGTAGGGCAATTAGGGCAATATTTGCTTGGAGGCTCCTTGAGCATGTAATGAGGTAAGACTTCAGCATACAGAAGAAATGGAAGTAAGAGTGTGAGTGAAATGTAGCGAGTATGTACAAGCGGCGCAATGAAGAGTTAGAACATAACAATTTAAAAAGACATGTTATACAGAACTAATACAGTGTTTGTATTACTCATCTGTGAATGCTGAATTCGTATGTCATAGAGTGGTTAAACGTGATATTAGGGAGTTTTAGCACCACGCGTAAGGTAGCGACGTTATGCACCAACAGTCACGTGACGGACCTTGAAGTCATAACGTCTTACCTTAGGCCTAAGATAAGACATTTTACCTTCATAAATAGTGCATGCCTATAGGAGTCTCGACCGTCACCTTACAAGCGGCAAAATGACCGCCTAAAAACAGGAAACAGGGATTTTTCCATCTCTGACAAACCGATTCTCGTATGTGAGGCAGTTACAAATATTCCTTACTAACTCCACAACGCTGGCAAGAATTAACAGGAAATGTTGGAGAAGTGATAGGAAAGAAATTCGCGAAAAAGAAGTTTAAATCATACCTTCGGGATAGGTTATGACTTACTCTCATAATGAACGCTGTTTGAAAATAATTCGTACGTTCTCAAGAAGAGTCGATTCAAAATTCCAGAGTGCATACTCATCGCAGAGGGCCACAAAATTTAAAACTTCTAATACAATGCACATTTATTATACTCTTGTCCCATATCGTGGTTTAAAAGTCTCACCGCTAGCCTAGACTCTTTGATATATTATGCAACTTCATTGTTCAACACTTGAAATGTTTCTTTTATTATAATGCATAACGCAATGTCGCAATTGTCGCAATGTCGCAAAACTCTTCTGAACGTTGTTTATTTTGACGGTATAAAGTCGTTAGTCACGTGATCTATAGAGTTTAAGGATGTCTCCTTACGCCTGGCGCTAGAACTCTCTATTCTCTTTGATCAAGATCATGTAGTGCAGTTAAGGGCGATATTTTCTTATAAACTCGTTGAGTATGGAATTGTGTAAGTCTTCAACGAACAAAAATATGGAAGAGAGCGTGTGAGTGGAATATAGCGGAACGTACAAGTGGGACAAAGAAAAGGAGTCGAACATTGTAAAAATTGTAAAAAGAGATTTTTAATTGTAAAAATAGATACACTGGTGATCAAGCTTATTTTTGGGTCATCTCCTGGTTAGTCGGTCGACCGAGCTCATCCGATGTTTACTCTTGTGTACTATATTGGTGAATAAAAACCATTTTACAAACTTGGCTTCTTTTTTGGTAATAATATTATTAACGCACGCCAAACGGCTCAAAGATCTCCTGTCGCGGTGTGGGGTGGGATTGCGTATAACGCCAAGTCTCCTCTGGTGTTTATTGAACGCTCCTTAACAGCACGCCATTATACGGAGGAGATCCTCCAGCCAGTTGCTCTACCGTTCTTGGACTCTCACCTTGGGACAATATTCCAACAGAACTACACCCCCACGCAATTCAGCAGCCATCGCTTCAGCAGCCAGCCTCCATTACGTAATCCGTTAGTCGTCAAGAAGACCGCCAGGTAGCATCTCCGTGTACGCGCCTCCTACTACGCGCTCCTGCGTCACTACCCAGCGGCCAGAATTGGGAAGGAATAAGGATAGGGTTTAGGACACTTCACAGGGGTTGGACTAGCCCTTATGAAGCAGCTGAACTCGGTTTGTTGAAACAAATTTCACATGAGATTGTCCGGGAATCGAACCCGGATCTCCTTGTTGAAAGGCAAGCGACTTCGCTCTTGCGCCACGAGACAGCTCTTTGGCGTTCACTTTGACGTAAACAATGCAAGAAGTCTTGATTTAAAATGATATTCAATCTTAGAGAGTAAGACTTCTGACACTTTTTCTATAGCGTGCTTTTTAAACAACTGACGTTTACATTTTTAAATCTGTAATCCTAAGACCAAATGTATTACATGTAATACATTTCATTTATTCTTGTTAAATATTTATGTTGGCCCATTAGTCAGCTTGCTTAACGTTTACTTCGCCAACTTAAGTTTTGTTAATTCGTTGTTTAAATGTAGTTGTTGTATGTACGTAAAGTGTGATGTACATTTGTGTTCGTTTCACGGCCGACTGGAAATACCATGGCCACGTCTGTCTTATAGTTGTTTTTAATCAAACCAGTTGTCTGGTTTTGCGAATTCTGATGGTGTGGTGTTTTAATTGCACGGCGGAATTATAATTACATGCGCTCTATTAACATAGAGATAATCAACGGTTTTTTCAGGGAATTAATTATCATATTTAATTAACTAAACGAAAAAACATATAATTGAATTATTTTCTTTGGCCTACTGATAGATAAAACGTATTCTTGTGCAATTATTTGTTGGGGATATATTCTTCAGAGATTTTTTCTCACAACTACTAAGTATTCAGTGACAACACAAAAGTACATGGATGGCGATTGATACAGGGAGTAAAATTAAATATGTACGTAAAAACAGTTTATTATTACAATCACGAACATTCAAGTGGATCTTCTGTTTCTTCTGTACCTTCTGCGTTCTTTGACGAAATCTCCATAGCGAAGTGATCTTTCCCTTTTGGAAATTGCGTCTCCGTCAACTTGAGTCGCCATTCCATGAGAATCTTGTAACGCTTCTTCACGTCTTCAGGAATCTTCTCGAATTTGGTGATCGATGGGTACTCGAACTCACCGAGTTCCAGTTTCTGGAACCAGTCCGTGTACAACGACGGAATGATATCCCACGAAGGGAACTTGCTAAATCGGAAAAAGTAACGGAGAACGCTCCAAAATGAACTGTTGTTCATCAGTTGCAGGTGAAAGACCCATTCAGGAGCGAAAGCAGGCATGTCCTTGAATTCTTCATCGATGCCCCACAGCCTGCAAAACCGGTGAACCTGGTGCGGGAGTTCGGAGCACAGCGGCCATCTTTTCCTCTCGAAGAAGAAGTAAATGATTCTCGAGAACAGATTCGGATCCAGACGTCGAGCCACAAAAACGTACATGGGAATGAGGCGAAACTTTTCCGGGTCGAACAGATCATCGTCATCCAGTCTGAGATTTTTCTCGGAGTATATGCGACTGATGGCAGAGGTTCTGTCAATACTTCGGAGCACCCTGAACACACAATTCAAAAATGTTACAATGCTTGAAGATTTATTTATTTTCTTTATTTACTTTACGTCAAAAAAAAGTTAAAAGTAAAAGAGTATGACGTGCTATGGGGAGAAGTGAAGTCTGTGCACATTTTCAAAATTCTGTGATCCCTACACTAAGTCATACACTGCATGAATTTTGAAAATTAAAAAAAAAACACTCTAATGTAATAAAATCTATTTTTAAGGATAAATAAGCAATAAATTTTGGGCTCTTATCCATGATGTCCTTCGTCAAGGAATAGCACTTCCTGCCGCAACAACATGGAAACGATAATTTGAATAATTATATTTCCCAATGAATTCTAGAAGCGTGCACAGGTAATGAAGTTACATTTATGTCCAGAAGCAAAACAAGGGGCCATCTCAGCATTTGCTCAATGGATCAGGGAAACTGGACAAAAAACCTGTTGAGTTCGGCGACAGTAATCGCGTGGTATCATACATTTACGCTAAGCGGGGATTTATTTATTTATTTTACGTCAAAAACAGTTGAAACTGCGTATGACGTGCTATGGGGAGAAGAGAATTCTGTGCACATTTTCAAAATTTTGTGATCCCTACACTGTGATACACTACTTGAATTTTGAATACAAAACGCTCCCATGTAATAAAATCTATTTTCAAGGATAAATAAGCAACAAATTTTGGGCTCTTACCCATGATGTTCTTCGTCAAGGAATAATACTTCCTGCCGCGACAACATGGAAACGATAATTTGAATAACTATATTTCCCACTGAATTCTAGAAGACGTGCACAGATAATGAAGATACATTATGACCAGAAGCAAAACAAGGTGCCTGTTAATATGAAGTGATGTGTGTGTGTGTGTGTGTATATATATATATATATATATATATATATATATATATATATATATATATATATATATATATACTCTCCCTATCTCCTGAAATGAATCCTGTCTAAAGTGATTTTGATTTGTTTTTCACTTTTTCTCCTCTATAAACAGAAAATAATGTTTGTTATGTACATCTGCACACGTTTTCTTGAGCCCCTTTTCCTGTACATTCTTGAATGATGAATCAAATGTACCAACAAATCGAGATTAGAAACCTCTGGAAACTAGAAATTTGCACTCCCGTATAATAGAAAACTTATTTACATCAGTAAATGATCTACAGATTTTACTTTACAATGTTGCTTATAAAATAACAACACATTCCTCCAGGTTTTACTACTGCCAGAAACTAGAAAAGAGGAGTTCAACAAACCGTGCGAATAGAGAAACTAAATTTATTTTCAGAAAAAAAACAAGGAGTCATCTCAGCATTTGTTCAAAGTATCATGAATACTGGATGAAAAACCTAATCAAGATGGAAGTCACTGTTCCAGAAGCTGAAATACAATTACTGTAAAGCTGAAGCCCGTTTACTAATTGCTTTGAAGAAAAGGTACGGTTAGCGCAGGTGGTTGCATAACGGACATTATGATAATATGGTGATTGGACATTACGATACTCCTTTTTGCATTGGGTTTCTATCCACCTGCGTGAAGAGTGTGTTATTTTTAATACAGAGACTAGCTGACCCGGCGAACTCTGTTCCGCCTTAACAGCCGGTCCCATCTTTTTCTCGCGTCGCACTCACTGTGAGAAACTGTACTATCCTTGTTGCACTGCGTACGTGCAAAAACGTGCGTTCTCACACAGGAACGCTGTCGAACGGGATAAAAATGTCCTATGTCCGTCTCCTGACTCTAAGCTTCCTGCTCACCAATTTTCAGCCAAATCGGTACAGCCGTTCTTGAGTTATAAATAGTGTAACTAACACGACTTTCTTTTATATATATAGATATAGATTTCGGGAAAAATTTCCCAAGATGCGTTGGTCGGCAAGTGCGCTACCAGACACGCGATATCATTCAAAATGCAGACGTTCCGCGAAATTATATTTTTATGTTTTTCTTTTCCATTATCTTTTCCATCTACATATGTGAGAATTTCAAGCGAGTTGTTCTTGGATTCGTCGTCTTCGTATCACTTGTTAGATGTCATATGATGACCATTGTGGACTATCAGCGATCTAATTCTGACTTCGGCTATAGTGGATAAGGTGGTGTAGCAGCTAGCGTATCGACTGTTCCCACGGACTGAGGCTCCCACAGACCGGCGCGGTAGATCCGCAGCGGGTGCGGCGCGGAAAGTTCCGCGCTGGACGCGGCCGCGGAATTCGCGGGACCGTTCACACCGGAGTGTCAATTATGAGTCAGTGTTTGGTAAAGGTTGGCAAGGTCGCTCGGCCCAGAGGGGAGGAAAGACTCCCGAACACGGGCGGACTTCTACGAAACTCGAGCTGAAGCGGAAGAAACGCCTTGGCCCTAACTAGCGTTGTCATGCGAAAGAGGAGGCCTGAATGCCTGAGCCACACCACGTAAAATAAGGCGGAATTTAATTAAGCTTAGGTGTCGTATGGATTTATATCATCCATTTTTAATTCACTTATTTACTTACTATACTTACAAAATATATTATTTCTAAGGATTTTTTTGTGATAGCTCGATTCTTTTGGAAGAGATCTGTTTGCTTGTATTATTTACCTTTCAGACAAAGTCTTCGTCTTTGCAGAAGGCTTTCGTTCGAAAAGGCTTGTTTCCCATTCATCGTCCTCCTGAAAAAACGACCTTGGGATTTAAACGACAATTATGTGCGTTGTTCAACAACTAAATATTTACGTAACATTCAAGAGATTATTTAGGGTTTCGCCTCAGGAAAGATTGCACGATATCCGTGGTTCGTTTGAGTACTTTCGTCCGATCGTGTGTGTATTTATTGACGCGATAAATCACGTGAAAGTACCGCTCAAGAGCAACCGCTTGCTCGAATTCTCCACCAAACAGCTGTTAAATTCGATTTAGCTTCATTGCTAATTAACTATGTAGAAATTAGTGTAGCTGTCTATCTGAGAATGATCAAAATTCGTGAAATTTCGTGCTTTTTTAAATTTTTATTGGGTCGTATAATCTGTTTTATTTTCTTTTAAACGCTTCAAACCGTTTCTTGCTACGTTTCTTACTTTTCAAGAATTTTTTTTTTTTTCAAATCCAGTGTCAACTGTCAAGCTCTTAGTGAATGAACTTCAGGTGCATTTTCCCGAATTGGGAATTTTCAGTACATTCATGCACATCAGGCATCATAATTTATAAACTATTAAAGATAATAATATACTACTTTTTATAGCGTGTAACCCATGATTTGCTCTAGTGACTTAACTAGAATAGTTAATCTGTCACTAAAAGTTTAAGTTTTATGAACTGAAATGTCAAGAGTAAATTTATAAACAATTATTTTTCTCAAATAATCAAATCCTGACTCTATTTTTTTTACAGTCCCTTTACCATTCTAGTTCATTCACTAGAATATCCAATTTTGATTAATTAAAAAAAAGAAATATCAAAATATAACAATTTATTGTAAAGTTGCTTGAAGTAAAAACCTGAATTTTTGCCAATTAATTATAAACAAATAGAGATAACGTAATTATTTCATCTCCAAAAACATAAAAAAAATCAAATGTAATAGGGAAAAGAAAGTAGATCGAAAATTATAGAACTTTTTTTCTCAGGTAGACTGCTACCTTAATTCAACATCAATGTCGAAAATTCGCCTTAGGTACCCACTTCCTAGAATTTCCCGGTCGGAGATGCTGCTCTGAGTCATGTCAGCCGATTTGTTACGATCAAACAAAACAAGATTTAACTTCAGACAATAGTGATATTAACTTTTACCTAGAAAGTATTTTACATTCATTATATAAAATTTAATTAGATTTGCGTTAATGAAATATATTTTACGGAAAATAGTCTGTTTCTGAGAACAATATTCCACTCTACTAGAAATCGAACCGGCGACTTTCCGTTCACCAGGCGGATGCTCGTTCCATCTATATATCATTCCTTTGATCAATTCATGTAATTACATTCATATATATTTATTGTAGCTGGATCTGTGCAAATATTCCGTAATTTTTAAATCGTTTTAGTAAAATAGAAAATAATAGTAAGGAGAAACGTAATAGAATCGGACAGAAAATGGTAATTATTATTTGATATAATTTATGCAATTAACATATAGATAATTAATATTGTAAAAGGTATTTCTATTACAATAAACATTTTATAAATCATGGTTTAAAACTAAAAGAAAATTGCAATGAGATCAAAAAGAGATATATTTATATTGATTCATACGTATTATAGTCGAATTGTAGATATTATTTGAGGTAGTTGAACACTTCCTGAAGCGCCCAAATTTGATGTGTAAAACGTGAATTGTAAAAGTGAAACCTTCAAATAAATATGTGTGGAATGTGTTTTATTGTAATAAATAAAATAGCAGCATATTATTCGACATCTTGAAATCTGAAGTTTCTGACATAATAATAAGATTTTATTGAATTATTTTAACTTCCTTAAAAGTTAAACGTAATTTTAACTATCTTAGAAGCCAAAAGTTATTATAACTCGACTTTAACTCCCACAGAAATTAAGGATGGTTTGAAACCTCCTAAGGTTAAAGGGTAACCATATCTCTAACGGATTTGGTCGTGAGAGCACGGCAGAACGACCTACAATAACTTTAGTGCCGGCCCAATGGCCGAGATCGCTAAGGCAGTAGTGTCGTAGTGATCTCGGACCGAAGGGTCGCGGGTTCGAGTCCCACCTCGGGCATGGTTGTATTTGTGTTCGTCCTTTCACCCCTTATCATCAATCACCATATCGTTTCATCCACATAGTTACCATACCGTTAACAGCAATAGTGGTCGCTAATGACCTTAGATGTTGATGCGACCTTAAATAAACCAAAAAAAAAAACTTTAGTGAAAAACAGACACGAAAATATTACTTACAAATTCCTCATCTTCCGATGCTGTGGTTGCTCTGGTTGATATGCAACCCTGAAGCACTGCCTCCATTGTGTACTCCAGATCGGAGTCGGTCGAGATATCCTTGAACACGTGTGATATACTGGCGCAATTACATAAAGAATAAATTGTATTAAACATGTTATATACGTTATTATTATTTTTAATTTGTTGCGTCTCCACCTTGACGCAACGCGTGTCCAAGCCCCCTTAAGGGGCGTTGAGCGCTTTAGCACTGGGGAGTAATCCTCCATTAAAGTGCTTTTTACTTTTAATATTTGTCAAGTCTCGTGACGTCGCAGTCAGTCATTGCCTTTTATCCCTTCGGCCAGGGGCTCGACGACGTTGGGTCCCGGGGTTCCTGGCCGGTCACCCAACCACGAACCCGCGAGTCTCGAATGCGCTTAACCTTCGTGACTTCACGGAGCGTAGTAAACGCATTCGGCTAGCGCCGCCGGCTTATTAAAGATATTATAGTCAATCGGCGGTAGAGAAAAGCAATCTTTTCACCTTTTCTTCTGTATCGTTTGTAACAAACACATGGAAAAATATTTAATATGCGCTGTTTGGGGCTAAAGACGTGTACAAAGTATAAAACTAGCGGTGCTAAAACTGCACATACTTTTTCGCAATATTGTTAATGGTTATGTAATATTATGACAATTTCTGCCTTACACTTCAACGACTATTTAAAAAAATTTTAATCAATTTTTTTTGATCAATTTTAATTTGAATCAACGAGCGGGCTATATTGCCCGAATAAAATTTGGTCTTCTTGACAGCTAGGGTGGCGTAAATCGATGTTGCCACTTCCTCGGGCAGCTGTTACGTGGCCGTTCTCGCATCAGATAACAGCAGCAAGAGCAAGAAAGACATCCCAGTAAGAACACACAACAGTAGACGACACAACCGCTCACACGCTTAACAGTAATGGCATAAGTAGTAATGGCGCTCTTCAATTTTCAGTTGCTTCGCGCTGTTAATTTCATTTTTTTCTTAATACAAATCGTCAACAGTGACCTCATCAAAAGTTGAATACTCTGATTGGATAACATACATACATTTATTTGAACTGCAATTGGGTATACCCGTTGACAGTTAAATAACAATAATTACAACAACAACAACAATAATAATAATAATAATAATAATAATAATAATAATAATAAAGGAATACTGTTCAAGACGAGGATGCAATAATCATATTATCACTAATATTAAGTATTATCACAATTATTTCAACTCTGTCATGATATCATGAAAATATCCTGCCATCAAAAATGAAGTAACGTCAATGTTTCCTATCATAGCGGGAAAGTTTTAGACAAAAAATAAGTGAATTAGGTTTTGATTTTTTTCCAAATTCTGTATCATTTTTGACTTCTTGCTATATGGTCAAAATAATAGAATATATTTCCTATTATTTTTTTATTGTTAATGTTGGACGCCAATAAATAAGAATTCTTACAGTGTATCCCAATATCCCCAACTTTTTGCTATGCCATATTCATCCCGACTGACCCTATACAATACATAATAAGATTTATTTGATATTTTATGTAGCGCGAATTATCATTGAAATATTTTTCAATGACCACATGCAATTTTTGTTCATTGTTTTATACGTGTTTTTAAGCGCAAGATCATACTGAGAAGATCTGAAGATGAAAGTCCATCATACCTTTTACGAGTACCAGTACTGACCATAGCTTTTACCACTAGCAGTAAGACACAAAGAGAACAAACTATAAATTGTATTATGTTAGATGAAACGTAAGTAAAGAAAATTTACCTTGCACGTATTTGGAATGTCTGATGCAATGGGTTCATTGCTTAACAACATAGATGATTTCTGAAATGAAGAAGAAAGAAATAATTTACTTCATTTATAAGAAATTTCTTTATGTGTTAAAAAAGTAAAAGGATGAGAATAAGAAATAATGTTACTACAACAGCAAGTACTTTCTAGCTTTATTTGTAACGATCACGTGAAATAATATTTGAATTTTGTGATTTTTTTAAATTACAAGGCTACATTAAAATAACCTATATGCCGTGTTATTCTGTGGATTTAGCCCTATTCATTCTTAAAGTTTAAAGAAAAAATTGAAGGAAAAATTGTAAACATTTTGTGAAAATTTTGAAAATGCCTTTAAGTCTTCACATGAAGTACCTCCCCACCTCGCCCCACCCCCCTCAGACAATATTCCTTTCAAATTAAAGAGTCAAAACTCTCAGCCGGATCGATCGGGCACAAACAATTTTGGTAAAAATTCTCCTTACGGTTTAGTCGCTAGTATTGTACAGAGAGAGATGGATACACAGACCAATACATTAAACCGACGACCAATTTTTCGAAATCGAGGTTCCACAAAACAATGGTTCTGTGGAACATAGCAAATTAAAAGAAGTAATTTACAACTTATAGGAAAACGATTTATCCACTTTTTCTATACCAGGGCCCCTTAATACCAGTTATCCAGTCGAAAAATCGCCGATTTTCTTTGCATCATCTCAATACTTTCTTTTTACTACGTAATTACATAGTAGGTGAAAAGAAGGAAAAGCATGTAAAGAAAAATAAGGAAGAGGAGGGGAAGAAAAAAAGAAGAGAAGAAAAGAAGTAAGAAGCGAAGGCAAAGAAGAAGGGAAAGAAGGGAAATATGGAGGAAGACAAGAAGAAGAAAATATGGAGGAAGAGAAGAAAAATAAGGAAAAGAAGGATAAGAAATGAAGGAAGATGAGGAAGATAAAAGAGAATAAAATGAGGGGGAGGAAAATAAAAATGAGGAAAATGAGAAAAAAATAAGTTGGGAAGAGAAAAAGGGATGAATAAGGTGGGGAAGAGAAAAGGAGAAGAAAAAAGAGTAAGATGGAGAAGAAACTCGGAATATCTAGGAGGAGGAAGAGAGGAAAAAGGAAGAGGAGAAAAGAATAGCACGAGCAGAAAAGAAGGAAGAGGAGAAGAAAAAGAAGTAAGAAAAGGACAAGAAAAGGAGGAAGAGGAGAAGAAAAAGGAGGAGGAAGAGGAGAAGAAAAAGAAGTAAGAAAAGGACAAGAAAAGGAGGAAGAGGAGAAGAAAAAGGAGGAAGAGGAGAAGAAAAAGGAGCAAGAGGAGAAGAAAAAGGAGGAAGAGGAGAATAAAAAGGAGGAAGAGGAGAATAAAAAGGAGGAAGAGGAGAATAAAAAGGAGGAAGAGGAGAAGAAAAAGAAGAAAAGGACAAGAAAAGGAGGAAGAGGAGAAGAAAAAGGAGGAAGAGGAGAAGAAAAAGAAGAAAAGGACAAGAAAAGGAGGAAGAGGAGAAGAAAAAGGAGGAAGAGGAGAAGAAAAAGGAGGAAGAGGAGAAGAAAAAGGAGGAAGAGGAGAAGAAAAAGGAGGAAGAGGAGAAGAGAAAAGGAGGGAAGAGGAGAAGAAAAAAAGGAGAGAGGAGAAGAAAAAGGAGGAAGAGGAGAAGAAAAGGAGGAAGAGGAGAAGAAAAAGAGGAAGAGGAGAAGAAAAAGGAGGAAGAGGAGAAGAAAAAGGAGGAAGAGGAGAAAGAAAATGGAGCAAGAGGAGAAGAAAAAGGAGGAAGAGGAGAAGAAAAAGGAGGAAGAGGAGAAGAAAAAGAAGGAAGAGGAGAAGAAAAAGAAGGAAGAGGAGAAGAAAAAGGAGGAAGAGGAGAAGAAAAAGGAGGAAGAGGAGAAGAAAAAGGAGGAAGAGGAGAAGAAAAAGAAGAGAAGGAGAAGAAAAAGAAGAGAAGGAGAAGAAAAAGAAGAGAAGAAGAAAAAGTAGGACGAGGAGGGAAGAAATAGTGTGTTGTGAAGAAACGGAGGAATAAAAGGAGGAAGAAAAGGAAACGAAAAAGGAGGAAGAAAAGGAAACGAAAAAGGAGGAAGAGAAGAAGAAAAAGGAGGAAAGAAGAAGAAAAAGGAAGAAGAGAAGAAGAAAAAGGAGGAAGAGAAGAAGAAAATGGAGGAAGAGAAGAAGAAGGAAGAGAAGTATTAGAAAAAGAAAAGGAGGCAGAAAAGGAGGAAGCAAAGGAGGAAGCAAAGGAGGAAGCAAAGGAGGAAGCAAAGAGGAGGAGGAGGGTGGAACTGGCCTCCGCCATGTCGATGATGCGCGGCCCGTGGCTTGCCTCCCTGCGCTGCGGGGCCGCGCTCGAGCGCCACGCCTCCAGCACGCGGGCCGACTCCTCCCGGTTGCGCTCCGCCTGCCACCGCACGCTGCTGCACTCTCACTTGTCACAACACACACTGCATGCAGCGGAGTCAAATAGAGTCCATCCACAAGCCCCACATTGTCTTTTTTCGGCATCCGGCAGAAGGCATTGCCAATAGATAGCATCCGGTAACAAGGATCGGGCCAGGCCGAAAAGAACCCCACCCACCCGAACATATTCTTTACTCAGCGCTCAACATTAACGCCAGCCGCTTGTGACAACCAGTATTGCGCAATATACTTTAAAGTTAGTGTTTAAATACTGCGCCAAAATACTTCGTTATATTATTTCAAAACATACTCAAAATACATTAGGTTTTCAATTGCCAGATACATACGTATTTAGACTTGTTCAAATACTCCCAATACAGTAAATTCAATAACTTCGCATTATAACTTTTCATTTCAACAATATATTGTAATTATCAATTACAATAAATTACTAATTGACAGTCATAAATTTCTGAAGAATAACTCAAAATTTTCTTACACATAACATTTTTACTTATTCTTTCACAAAAACAGTTTCAAATATAAAAATATTTCTAATTCAAATGAACGGCATATCCTTTTAAAACGACTAGTTTTTTCTAATTAATCTTCAGACAATAAACCCCTAGATGGCGAATATATAAAATTCGCAAAGGAAAACAGTTATTGAACTGGCGCTGATGAACATGAATAGTGTTAGAAGGAATAAAAGCTTTTTTTATTGGCAGCTAATTGTCCAACTTAGGTGATGATTTAGATTTATCATTTAAAAATAAAGAGAATTAAATTTCAACATTTGAAAGAAGTTTTTATATTTGTTTCAATGAGGTTCATTCACAAGCAGAATCAAAATAAAAAGAAAGTATCCTCGTTATCTTCTTCGTCTGTAATTAAAGTATTTCTTCTTTTAAATACACCTATTTTAGGTATTAAATACATCTCAAAAATTCGTGTCCAAGAAACTAAAAAAAATAGTTCAAATACAAATTGTATTTCAAATGCAAGTATTTAAAATACTTCCCAACCTTAGTCACATCATTACATGGAATGGAGTGAAAGGGAGTCGATTCAGGATTTTTCACAAGCCCAACATTGTCTTTTATTTATTTTTTGGGGGCATCCGGCAGAAGGCATTATTGGTAGATGGCATCTAGCAAAAGGATGGGGCAAAACCGAAAAGCTAGCCCAGACCGAATAAATTAGAAAACTAAGAGAAAATCTGTGCCATTCGGTCGCACCACTAGTTTTCTCTAAAGGAGAGGCAAAAATAGAAAGGGGGAGTGGCTTAGGAATTACAAAATACAAAAATTACCAAAAAGTGACAAAGGAATTACAAAACTCGTTCAACAATTGACAAAATGTATTGAAGTAAATAATAATGTTAAAAAATATGTATTATCTATACTATTTCTCTGTAAGTTTCATGTAAATATATGCAAAAGTGTACGAGTGAAAAATCTAATAAACTCACTTTCTAGATATCATTTTCCACTTACCCAGTTTATGTCCCGAGTTCTAAAGCGGCCCTTGAAAATTCTGCCTGACCATCTGCCAGCATTCTTAGGGCGGATATACCACTCCTGAAAACGCAGGATGTTTTGTCAATGTAATTTTCTGCTGTAATTTAAAAACTTGAAAGTAAAATTTGCTGAAAAATTCGAAAAACTACTGACAGCTTCTTGTATATTTATTTCACATTCTTCCCGGCTAATAAATATTAATCTTTAACAATTACAAATTCATGTTACAAGAAAATAGATCTTGCAACGGATATACGGTACGCTCTTTAAAATTTATTTTGTCCAAATTCAGGAAATTTGACAAGAACAAAATAACTACTGAAGTCGAAACACCTTTGCTTTGTAGGTATTTTTCTATAGTAACTAGAAATATTGTCAAGGCAGAAAAAAATCAACTTCTCACCTTTTGGTCTTCCGGCAGGGCAAACTTTTGCCGTGGTGTCAAAATCTTCGACGTCATTTCGATGTTTCTTTCCGCCTCCAAAACTATAATCTTCTCCGTATTTTGTTCTTCACATTTTCCGATATTCTTCGCAAAAGAAACAATCAACAATCTTGGTCCCTCAAGAGATAATATATGGTTCTAATATATCATCTCAATGCTTTAAAACTTCGTTGAGATGAATAATATATTTGTTTTTTAGGTTTTCCCCAACAGATATCTCCCACTCGCTCCTGCCGGCACAAGCTCTAAGCTCCCGACCGATCTCCCGCGTATGTGTGGTAGTGTAGTGCATCTAAGTATGAGTTTAAGAGTAAGTGAGAATAGAACAAGGAAGAGGAAGGAAAGATCGCGCGGTCCGTGGCGCGTTTGTTAGGGTACTGCTTCGGCACTCGCCTGGTGTTGATCAGAGAGACCATGGAAAATAGCGATCAAGAGCAACCGGCTGTTACAATTCTCCTCCAGACAGTGGCTGAATGTGACTCAGGTGTATAGATAGATAGATAGAAATTTATTCTACAATTGGGCAAATGATGCCCGGTGGCAGAATATAAAATTACAATTACAAATAAAATACTAATATATAAAAAATAAATATAAACAAACTCTTCCTCCGGCGTTCTAATGATTCCCAATGCGCAGGTGTGTTCTTCCGAAACGTATATTTTGCCGCTCTGTTTTGTATCCTCTCCAAGCTCTTTTTAAGTCCTATTCTGTACGGATCCCAACAACTAGCTCCGTATTCCATTACCGGCCTAACAAGCGAGGTATACGCGATTTTCTTTGCTTTCGTATTACATTTTTTAAGATTTCTCATGACGAAATGCAAAGACCTCCAAGCTTTACCCACTACAAAGTTCGTTTGTTTCTCCCATCCCAATTTACAATCCAGGAGAATGCCAAGGTATTTACAGCTAGGGTGAAAATTCTACCACCATTGAGAATCGAACTCTAGGGACACCTGAACAGTCTCTCTGCAGAGTCAAGGATAATACCAGTATAGTGAAGGCCAACTGTTTTGTCAGCATGGAGCGCGTCACTGTTCTTCAATGGTAGAAACGTGCTCACGATTTTCCTAATTTATAGTAACGCAGCCCCCTTCAGAGTTCCAAAGGCAAGTTTGAATCATTCTGTTTTACAGGGGTAAACTGTGTCTTGTTTATATACTAGTCGGTCTAAATTACTTTATTTATTTGTCTTAAAATTGTGGCAATTGTCAAAAGAATTAAGGGGGCCGGAATGCTCTTTCCCACTAATGTTAAATTGG
>BLKR01006343.1:0-59428 GCA_011170035.1 Teleogryllus occipitalis
AAGAGATGAAATATTCAACTTCCTTATTAAAAATTTGATCTATAATAGGGTTAGAGGTAAAAGACTTTTGGACTAAGTGACTGGCAATTAAATGTTATTTTTGAAAATCAGTATAAGCAGATATAGTACCGTTGTTTAAGATTGGTATAGGGGAATAAGATTTTGCTAATTTTTTAATTGTTGACCATTCTGATCTGCTATTAGGATGTATTTGTGCAATGTAATTTTGAAATTTGTCTAATTCATAATTGGTCTATACGTAATTTGATAATGCGTGATAACTTGCTGATTTTTCTTTTAATGCCAGGGCGACGAGTTTGTTGCCAGAATCATCTTAGGTTATGTTTAGATTTAATAAGATTTAAGATATTTATAGGGAGAGATCAAGTATGTATGTTCGGTTTAATGTGTGTACTAGAATATTTATATGCATCTAGAATTAATGTAAATTTTGTTTTGTCTAAAAATAAATATTCCATTTAGTGAAAACTGTCATTTAATTTAATAATCAACCTATTATTTTATAATAAAAAGAATGTTCAAATTTAGATTGAATTTATACGTAAAGCAAATTAGTTTCAAATTATTTTCTTATTATGCTTATAAATATTCTCAATTATTAAAGTTAAATCCGCAATGCCTAACTTTGACTTATGTGCGCTCTAGGCTCTCAAATGTTTAGTGCCCTTTTTTTGACACAAGTTATTTATAATATTTTGAATGTAAAAAATGAACTATATTTGTAACAATGCAAATATTGTATACGTATAAATAATTGATTATATGTTTGCATTTTTTATAACATCAACCATTTGAGGGTAAATAAGTTAAAAATATAAGGTATTATAGACGAAATTCTATATTTGAATGTAATTTACATTTTATTACAAAAGAAATTGGATATTAAACTCAAAAAATCATGTAGCTGTACATATAAAATATGGTTTGTCTTACGGAACCTCATTTTCTCACTATAGTCTCGGCAAATTTCTTGAATGTCTTCAGACTCTAAGCGTCCCAAAACGTAATTTTCTATGTAGATAATGCATTCAATATGTCTTGTTTAAGACTCTATCTCAGAGAATTTTTTACGTGCTTCAGAACAGAGAAAGATCGTTCGCCATTTGCATTGGTCAGACATCATTAGAGTCTTAAAATAATCTCATTTGTAAATACATATTTCTATAACGAAATTAAAAAAAAAATAATATCCTCCGAATTACCATTTCTAAACCCTTTTTTCACGTACGTGGTTCTATATTTTCATACCGAACGAGATGACTAGTAATGAAAACTGATTTTTTTACACGTAAAATATTATATATAAATATTACAGTTAACAACTAATTTATAACTAGAGAAAATTATTTTGAAATCAGTTATTTACCATAATTGAAAATACTTTCAATTAATAAAGTAATGTTAGAACCCCCTATTATTATTTATACTAGTGGTGCTACAGACTTTCTCGTACTTGTTAGTTGCCTACTTTCTTTTCTCTGACCTACCTTTTCGGACTTCCCACATACTGTTGCCAACTGCAATATATCGCCGCCCGAAGTTTTCAGTTTCCGAATGGTAGAACTGAAATATTACTATAAGAATAATATAAAAGAATAAAAGCTCGTTAGAAAAGGCAATTTTCGTTTGAAAAGTTTGGAGCCGTTTTTAAGAAAATAACGTTTAAACCCTCCCTCCCGAAAATTGGCATGTGCGCCAATGTACGCGAGATGTACGCGCAAACGTACCCGGAGTGCTCATGGAGTCATATCTCTAGTGTACGGGATGTGCACAAGATCTTGCCACGATATCCATTTTGGTGAACAAATTGCATACTTTGCACCAACATAGCGCATCAAGATTTCTTCGTTAAAGAACAGGGACAGCTACCTTTGATTATAATTTATTGAATGGTACCCCAGGTGTTTCATTAGAATTAAAAAATTCAACAGTAGAATGCATGCATTAAACATTATGAAAGGCAACGTCTATTGAAATATATGTTTTATTTTCACCAATCAACATTTTCATGATCTTTAAATTGACAGAATCCACAAACTACCTTGTTGGAGTGAATATTGCTCGTTAGGAAAACGTTTTTAGTCAGACTCTACATAGTACAAAAATCATGAGCAAATGAGATTCTGCCTTCACCGTCAACTTGCGCATTTTTCTTTTTCCATATTTTAGAAATAAAAAGAAAATGTACCTCATGCTAAATCATTATAAACATGTACTCCCATATTTTGCTTCAATTGCAATGTTTTAACGTCTCCAGAGGGAAGATTTCTTATAGAACCATTTATGTACTTCTGACAACAAATAATTGCTTATGCTTGTATCAAAATATGAAAACATCTCGGTTTAGAAAAACACGAACCGGTAAGTAGCTTCATTTATGCTTTGTGTACTTCTGATGAGAAATAATACTTCACCTTTCTATCGAAATAATTATTAACACAAAGTTCTTGCAAGTCGTAGATTTGAAAGGCGTAACACGACAATTCTGGGAGAAATTGTACTGCTCATGCGGCGGCATCAAACGACGGGATTTCGATTCACGGATCACCTTTTTGACGTCTACGACAAATGTGATCATAACATATTGCGTAAAGTATGCCCTTACTTATAACAATTGAAATCAACACTAGCAGACAATGAGCATGGAAGTAATGAAAAATTCAATATACGTACTATCAATATAATATGACAGGGACTTCATTGTTGATTTTTCCTCAAGTTAATTCAAATATATATTTGAATAAACTGACGCAATTGTTTAGGATTTGGAGGTTATGTATATAGTGAGGCTACTTTGATTGTCTCGAAATTGTAGTTTGCAAAAATTAATTTTTCTGAACAGTGGCGTAGGTAGAGGGGGGCAAGGAGGGCGGTGCGCCCCGGATGATACCAATTATAAAATTATATAGTTTGATTTACATAATTTTAATGATTTATTTACAAATTATATATATATACATGTAATTTAATAGAAACAATATTAAAACATACATACTAAAGAATCAAAGAAAAATAATGTAAAGTAAAACGCGAAACTAAAAGCTGTGAAACCCTGCTCTTCAGTGGTTCAAGAGTCACGATTTCGGCGATTACTTTATCTAATCTTATCGTTAGTATAGATAAATAAATGTACCAATTATCTTTAATATTGTGCAAATACACTTGTATTTTTATTAAATAATGTATAAACTATTCAGATAAAGATGTATTTCAATTACGGGGAGACACCATTAGTTTTTTCCCGGGTAACACCAACATAAGCAACGCCATTGCTTCTAATGATACGTTATTTCCGATTTGTATAGTTTGCTACCGTAAAAAGTTTGGAATAGAAAATGAGAGATCTCAGGGTGCTAAAGATTCGAAGAGCATCCTTTGCCACGATTTTGACGTAGTCGGTCCAGCAAAGTCATCGGTCAAAAGTCAGACGCCAGTAGTTCACTGTCTCGGTCCATGATATTGGGATGTTGTTGATGCTGCTGAGAGGCAAATTATACGTTTACAGAAGAGTCGAAAAAATGATGGCATTATATTTAGTTAAAAAATGTTTCATTTGGGTATAAAATAGTTCAAAATAAGTACTAAATCATGACATTTTTAGTTCCTTGATATCATGCAATTTCATTGGTGGTGTTTCTAATTTTACGGTAGGTGAACGCCCGAAAAAGTATACATTTTTTTATGTTGTGCATGAGTTCAAAATTTTTGAATTTGAGTTAAAATTAGTTTAATATTAGTACAAAATTATGGTATTTTTGGTTTTTCGATATCATTGATTTTAATGGGTTGTGTTGCTAACTTTACGGTGGTGAACCCATGCAAAAGTGTACATTTTTTATTTTGATTTTGTGCTTTCGTTCAAAATTTTCAAATTTGGTTAAAATTAGTTTAATATTAGTACAAAATGATGGTATTTTTAGTTTTTCGGTATCATATATTTTCATGGGTGGAGTTGCTAACTTACGGTAGGTCAACCCCCGCAAACGTATACATTTTTTATTTTGATGTTGTGCATCAGTTCAAAATTTTTGAACTTGGGTTAAAATTAGTTTATAATTAGTAAAAAATTGTGGTATTTTTAGTTTTTCGATATCATTGATTTTCATGGGTGGTGTTGCTAACTTTACGGTGGGTGAACGCCCGCAAAAGTATACATTTTTTATTTTGATGTTGTGCATCAGTTCAAAATTTTTGAATTTGGGTATAATTAGTTTATAATTAGTAAAAAATTGTGGTATTTTTAGCTTTTCGATATCATCGATTTTCATGGGTGGTGTTGCTAACTTTACGGTAGGTGAACGCTGGCAAAGGTATACATTTTTTATTTTGATGTTGTGCATCAGTTTAAAATTTTTGAATTTGGGTTAAAATTAGTTTAATATTAGTACAAAATGATGGTATTTTTAGTTTTTCGATATCATTGTTTTTCATGGGTGGTGTTGCTAACTTTACGGTAGGTGAACGCCCGCAAACGTATACATTTTTATTTTGATGTTGTGCATCAGTTCAAAATTCTTGAATTTGGGTTAAAATTAGTTTAATTTTAGTACAAAATGATGGTATTTTTAGTTTTTCGATATCATTGTTTTTCATGGGTGGTGTTGCTAACTTTACGGTAGGTGAACCCCCGCAAACGTATACATTTTTTATTTTGATGTTGTGCATCAGTTCAAAATTTTTGAATTTGGGTTAAAATTAGTTTAAAATTAGTACAAAATGATGGCATTTTTAGTTTTTCGATATCATTGATTTTAATAGGTGGTGTTGCTAACTTTACGGTAGGTGAACACCCGCAAACGTATACATTTTTTATTTTGATGTTGTGCATCAGTTCAAAAATTGTGAATTTGGGTTAAAATTAGTTTAAAATTAGTACAAAATTGTGGTATTTTTAGTTTTTCGATATCATCGATTTTCATGGGTGGTGTTGCTAACTTACGGTAGGTCAACCCCCGCAAACGTATACATTTTTTATTTTGATGTTGTGCATCAGTTCAAAATTTTTGAACTTGGGTTAAAATTAGTTTAATATTAGTACAAAATGATGGTATTTTTAATTTTTCGATATCATTGATTTTCATGGGTGGTGTTGCTAACTTTACGGTAGGTGAACGCCCGCAAACGTATACATTTTTATTTTGATGTTGTGCATCAGTTCAAAATTTTTGAATTTTGGTTAAAATTAGTTTAAAATTAGTACAAAATGATGGTATTTTTAGTTTTTCGATATCATTGATTTTAATGGGTGGTGTTGCTAACTCTACGGTAGGTGAAGCCCCGCGAACGTTCACATTTTTTATTTTGATGTTATTCATCAGTTCAAAATTTTTGAAAATAGGTTAACATTAGTTTCATATCAGTAAAAATGATGGTATTTTTAGTTTTTCGATATCATCGATTTTCATTGGTGGTGTTGCTAACTTTACAGTAGGTGAACCCCCGCAAAGGTATACATTTTTTATTTTGATGTTGTGCATCAGTTAAAAATTTTTGAAAATGAGTTAAAATTAGTTTAAAATTAGTACACCATGATGGTATTTTTAGTTTTTCGATATCATTGATTTTAATGGGTGGTGTTGCTAACTTTACTGTAGGTGAACGCAAACGTATACATTTTTATTTCTTTGATGTTGTGAATCAGTTCAAAATTTGAATTTGGGTTAAAATTAGTTTAAAATTAGTACAAAAATGATGGCATTTTTAGCTTCGATATCATTGATTTTAATAGTGGTGTTGCTAACTTTACGGTAGGTGAAATGCAAACGTATACATTTTTATTTTGATGTTGTGCATCAGTTCAAAATTTTTGAATTTGGGGGTTAAAATTAGTTTAAAATTAGTACAAAATGATGGTATTTTTAGTTTTTCGATATCATTGATTTTAATGGGTGGTGTTGCTAACTTTACGGTGGGTGAACCCCCGCAATCGTTCACATTTTTTATTTTGATGTTATTCATCAGTTCAAAATTTTTGAAAATAGGTTAAAATTAGTTTCATATCAGTAAAAATGATGGTATTTTTAGTTTTTCGATATCATCGATTTTCATGGGTGGTGTTGCTAACTTTACGGTAGGTGAACGCTCGCAAAGGTATACATTTTTTATTTTGATGTTGTGCATCAGTTCAAAATTTTTGAATTTGGGTTAAAATTAGTACAAAATTGTGGTATTTTTAGTTTTTCAATATCATCGATTTTCATGTGTGGTGTTGCTAACTTTACGGTAGGTGAACACCCGCAAACGTATACATTTTTATTTTGATGTTGTGCATCAGTTTAAAATTTTTGAATTTGGGTTAAAATTAGTTTAATATTAGTACAAAATGATGGTATTTTTAGTTTTTCGATATCATTGTTTTTCATGGGTGGTGTTGCTAACTTTACGGTAGGTGAACGCCCGCAAACGTATACATTTTTTATTTTGATGTTGTGCATCAGTTCAAAATTTTTGAATTTGGGTTAAAATTAGTTTAAAATTAGTACAAAATGATGGCATTTTTAGTTTTTCGATGTCATTGATTTTAATAGGTGGTGTTGCTAACTTTACGGTAGGTGAACACCCGCAAACGTATACATTTTTTATTTTGATGTTGTGCATCAGTTCAAAAATTTTGAATTTGGGTTAAAATTAGTTTAAAATTAGTACAAAATTGTGGTATTTTTAGTTTTTCGATATCATCGATTTTCATGGGTGGTGTTGCTAACTTTACGGTAGGTGAACGCTCGCAAACGTATACATTTTTTATTTTGATGTTGTGCATCAGTTCAAAATTTTTGAACTTGGATTAAAATTAGTTTATAATTAGTAAAAAATTGTGGTATTTTTAGTTTTTCGATATCATTGATTTTCATGAGTGGTGTTGCTAACTTTACGGTGGGTGAACGCCCGCAAAAGTATACATTTTTTATTTTGATGTTGTGCATCAGTTCAAAATTTTTGAATTTGGGTTAAAATTAGTTTATAATTAGTAAAAAATTGTGGTATTTTTAGCTTTTCGATATCATCGATTTTCATGGGTGGTGTTGCTAACTTTACGGTAGGTGAACGCTGGCAAAGGTATACATTTTTTATTTTGATGTTGTGCATCAGTTTAAAATTTTTGAATTTGGGTTAAAATTAGTTTAATATTAGTACAAAATGATTGTATTTTTAGTTTTTCGATATCATTGTTTTTCATGGGTGGTGTTGCTAACTTTACGGTAGGTGAACGCCCGCAAACGTATACATTTTTATTTTGATGTTGTGCATCAGTTCAAAATTCTTGAATTTGGGTTAAAATTAGTTTAATTTTAGTACAAAATGATGGTATTTTTAGTTTTTCGATATCATTGTTTTTCATGGGTGGTGTTGCTAACTTTACGGTAGGTGAACCCCCGCAAACGTATACATTTTTTATTTTGATGTTGTGCATCAGTTCAAAATTTTTGAATTTGGGTTAAAATTAGTTTAAAATTAGTACAA
The DNA here is from genome assembly GCA_011170035.1 of Teleogryllus occipitalis. Taxonomy (NCBI): domain Eukaryota; kingdom Metazoa; phylum Arthropoda; class Insecta; order Orthoptera; family Gryllidae; genus Teleogryllus; species Teleogryllus occipitalis. The sequence goes on from BLKR01006343.1 coordinate 7,483, forward strand.
AATGATGGCATTTTTAGTTTTTCGATATCATTGATTTTAATAGGTGGTGTTGCTAACTTTACGGTAGGTGAACACCCGCAAACGTATACATTTTTTATTTTGATGTTGTGCATCAGTTCAAAAATTGTGAATTTGGGTTAAAATTAGTTTAAAATTAGTACAAAATTGTGGTATTTTTAGTTTTTCGATATCATCGATTTTCATGGGTGGTGTTGCTAACTTACGGTAGGTCAACCCCCGCAAACGTATACATTTTTTATTTTGATGTTGTGCATCAGTTCAAAATTTTTGAACTTGGGTTAAAATTAGTTTAATATTAGTACAAAATGATGGTATTTTTAATTTTTCGATATCATTGATTTTCATGGGTGGTGTTGCTAACTTTACGGTAGGTGAACGCCCGCAAACGTTACATTTTTTTTGATGTTGTGCATCAGTTCAAAATTTTTGAATTTAGGTTAAAATTAGTTTAAAATTAGTACAAAATTGTGGTATTTTTAGTTTTTCGATATCATCGATTTTCATGGGTGGTGTTGCTAACTTACGGTAGGTCAACCCCCGCAAACGTATACATTTTTTATTTTGATGTTGTGCATCAGTTCAAAATTTTTGAACTTGGGTTAAAATTAGTTTAAAATTAGTACAAAATGATGGCATTTTTAGTTTTTCGATATCATTGATTTTAATAGGTGGTGTTGCTAACTTTACGGTAGGTGAACGCCCGCAAACGTATACATTTTTATTTTGATGTTGTGCATCAGTTCAAAATTTTTGAATTTGGGTTAAAATTAGTTTAAAATTGGTACAAAATTGTGGTATTTTTAGTTTTTCGATATCATCGATTTTCATGGGTGGTGTTGCTAACTTTACGGTAGGTGAACGCTCGCAAACGTATACATTTTTTATTTTGATGTTGTGCATCCGTTCAAAATTTTTGAACTTAAGTTAAAATTAGTTTAATATTAGTACAAAATGATCGTATTTTTAGTTTTTCGATATCATTGATTTTCATGGGTGGTGTTGCTAACTTTACGGTATGTAAACCACCGCAAACGTATACATTTTTTATTTTGATGTTGTGCTTCAGTTCAAAATTTTTGAACTTGGGTTAAAATTAGTTTAATATTAGTACAAAATGATGATATTTTTAGTTTTTCGATATCATTGATTTTCATGGGTGGTGTTGCTAACTTTACGGTAGGTGAACGCTCGCAAATGTATACATTTTTTATTTGGATGTTGTGCATCAGTTCAAAATTTTTGAACTTGGGTTAAAATTAGTTTAATATTAGTACAAAATGATGGTTTTTTTAGTTTTTCGATATCATTGATTTTCATGGGTGGTGTTGCTAACTTTACGGTAGGTGAACGCTCGCAAACGTATACATTTTTTATTTTGATGTTGTGCATCAGTTCAAAATTTTTGAACTTGGGTTAAAATTAGTTTAATATTAGTACAAAATGATGGTATTTTTAGTTTTTCGATATCATTGTTTTTCATGGGTGGTGTTGCTAACTTTACGGTAGGTGAACGCCCGCAAACGTATACAATTTTTATTTTGATGTTGTGCATCAGTTAAAAATTTTTGAATTTGGGTTAAAATTAGTTTAAAATTAGTACAAAGTTGTGGTATTTTTAGTTTTTTGATATCATCGATTTACGGTGGTGTTGCTAACTTTACGGCAGGTGAACCCCCGCAAACGTATACATTTTTTATATTTTGATGTTGTGCATCAGTTCAAAATTTTTGAATTTGGGTTAAAATTAGTTTAAATTAGTACAAAATGATGGCATTTTTAGTTTTTCGATATCATTGATTTTAATAGGTGGTGTTGCTAACTTACGGTAGGTGAACACTGCAAACGTATAATATTTTTTATTTTGATGTTGTGCATCAGTTCAAAAATTGTGAATTTGGTTAAAATTAGTTTGGGAAGATAGTACAAAATTGTGGTATTTTTAGTTTTTCGATATCATCGATTTTCTTCGCTGGTGGTGTTGCTAACTTTACGGTAGGTGAACGCCCGCAAACGTTACATTTTTTTTTGATGTTGTGCATCGGTTCAAAATTTTTGAATTTTGGTTAAAATTAGTTTAAAATTAGTACAAAATTGTGGTATTTTTAGTTTTTCGATATCATCGATTTTCATGGGTGGTGTTGCTAACTTACGGTAGGTCAACCCCCGCAAACGTATACATTTTTTATTTTGAATTTGTGCATCAGTTCAAAATTTTTGAACTTGGGTTAAAATTAGTTTAAAATTAGTACAAAATGATGGCATTTTTAGTTTTTCGATATCATTGATTTTAATAGGTGGTGTTGCTAACTTTACGGTAGGTGAACGCCCGCAAACGTATACATTTTTATTTTGATGTTGTGCATCAGTTCAAAATTTTTGAATTTGGGTTAAAATTAGTTTAAAATTGGTACAAAATTGTGGTATTTTTAGTTTTTCGATATCATCGATTTTCATGGGTGGTGTTGCTAACTTTACGGTAGGTGAACGCTCGCAAACGTATACATTTTTTATTTTGATGTTGTGCATCCGTTCAAAATTTTTGAACTTAAGTTAAAATTAGTTTAATATTAGTACAAAATGATCGTATTTTTAGTTTTTCGATATCATTGATTTTCATGGGTGGTGTTGCTAACTTTACGGTATGTAAACCACCGCAAACGTATACATTTTTTATTTTGATGTTGTGCTTCAGTTCAAAATTTTTGAACTTGGGTTAAAATTAGTTTAATATTAGTACAAAATGATGATATTTTTAGTTTTTCGATATCATTGATTTTCATGGGTGGTGTTGCTAACTTTACGGTAGGTGAACGCTCGCAAATGTATACATTTTTTATTTTGATGTTGTGCATCAGTTCAAAATTTTTGAATTTGGGTTCAAATTAGTTCATAATTAGTAAAAAATTGCTGTATTTTTAGTTTTTCGATATCATTGATTTTCATGGGTGGTGTTGCTAACTTTACGGTAGGTGAACGCTCGCAAACGTATACATTTTTTATTTTGATGTTGTGCATCAGTTCAAAATTTTTGAACTTGGGTTAAAATTAGTTTAATATTAGTACAAAATGATGGTATTTTTAGTTTTTCGATATCATTGTTTTTCATGGGTGGTGTTGCTAACTTTACGGTAGGTGAACGCTCGCAAACGTATACATTTTTTATTTTGATGTTGTGCATCAGTTAAAAATTTTTAAATTTGGGTTAAAATTAGTTTAATTTTAGAACAAAATGATGGTTGTTTTAGTTTTTCGATATCATTGTTTTTCATGGGTGGTGTTGCTAACTTTACGGTAGGTGAACGCTCGCAAACGTATACATTTTTTATTTTGATGTTGTGCATCAGTTCAAAATTTTTGAACTTGGGTTAAAATTAGTTTAATATTAGTACAAAATGATGGTATTTTTAGTTTTTCGATATCATTGTTTTTCATGGGTGGTGTTGCTAACTTTACGGTAGGTGAACGCCCGCAAACGTATACAATTTTTATTTTGATGTTGTGCATCAGTTAAAAATTTTTGAATTTGGGTTAAAATTAGTTTAAAATTAGTACAAAGTTGTGGTATTTTTAGTTTTTTGATATCATCGATTTTAATCGAGTGGGTGTGCTAACTTAACGTTAAGTTAGCACACCCACTCTTATACCCTGTTTTTTTTTAATGTTCTGCATTGGTACAAAATTTTTAAATTTGGGTTAAAATTAGTTTAAAATTAGTACAAAATTATGGGATACTCGTTTTTAATTTTCTGATAAGTGGGTGTGCTAACTATACGGACATGCAGGGCAGGGCGTTGCAGGGCGGAAGGGAGCGGGTCAGTGCACTCCGCAAGGGACCGCCAGTGGGCCCACGATACGCGATACGACGTGAAATATCTGCAATCTCTTTAAACGTTTACAAAACCCATCTGTTCATTTTAGATTTCTATTTGGAAAGAAATAGGATTATTACAATGATATTCAATTAACTAATCTGTGTAAATCCACGATTCTATTATTGAGTTTCAATTAAAATAAAATACTTTTATCCACTTTGGTTAGGTAATGTGAAACATTATGCTATTATAATCAGTTTCGTAATGAAGTACATTACCGCTCTAGTGTGGTAATGAACTTCATTTCCACACTAGTGCGGTAATGGCATACGAGAAGGGTTATTCTGAGACGAGCACTATTCCATGAACGTTTTTGTTTTCACACCAATCCTTAAAAATTGAGTACTCACGCTCATATTTCTTCTTTGATTTGTATGGTAACAAAGAATCTACAGCAACATTTGCTGCTATTTCTATTTCTGAGTCTGAACTGCATTCGCTCATGTCGAAATGTGTACACCATGCACGTTTCAATTGTTCTCCTTGTTAACAACAGTATCGCCACTTAAAGGGGAAAAATGTGAATACTAAATGAAAATTTTAATCTTAAATCTAACAAATTTTTACAAAGTGGATAAAACGTTGTACGATGTTTATGTCGTATCATCTGATTACAATTCTCAATTGGTTACCGAACTCAGCCTAACGGCCTCGTTTGGCAATTTTCCAATCTCGTATTGTAATCAGATGTATTACGACACTAATATCGTAAATAACTATTACACAATCATCGCAGTTTTATATTCCTAAAGAGTATGATATTCTGAATTATCCATACTCGATTTGGATTATCTCTTATGGTAAATCCAATCAATCACTATTAGTTTCAATTTTAAAAAAATAGTGCTCTTTATAACTGAAAATAATTATAATCCATCTTGAAGTCCTTACTTAGTGAATTGATTTTGTGCTATTACATGGACATGACTTCCAGTGCCTTATGATTAATAATTGAAATAATATTACCTGTAGTAAAGATCTACAGCGTTAAATACATAAAGTTTGATGGAATTGCAAGTTTTAGAATGGTGTGAGAAGTGGTTAGAATAGGGACAAGAAAGTGTAATGAAGGATATCGAATTGAAAGAAACAGATGATGAACAAAAATTATAGATGTGTATTATATGACTGGTTAGAGATTAAATGATACATATCTTTAAAAGCAAATATTGGAGTTACGAATGTGAGTTGAGGCAACTTTGGAGATACGTTTTGTACTATTCCTTCCTTTTACGAGCAGAACATTATACTTTTCAATTCCCCATATTTTTCTAACATTATTGAAAAGGACTGATTAATTAATTATTTAGTTTTTCCAAATTAATTAACTTTTTAGTGTGAACTGCTCTGGTTATTCAATAAATGTAAATGCAGTGGATGGTACATCACAAGAGGTGGAACTCTTCCTCCTCGACTGGATCGAGAGGTCTGGCGCCGACCTACACTCGGTTGATTTGATTGATTGATTGATTGATTTTTTCGTGCTTCCGGGCGCGTCAACTGCTTTGGTCATTAGTCTCGTTAGTGTAATAATTTTTTTTCGCGGGAGATGGCGGTGATCTTCCCCCGCTGGATGGCGAGATCCGTCGCCGACCTACCGTCGACTAGTGGGGTTTCCCCCTAACCAGGGCTCTCCCACCAGCGGGGCACCGCCCCAGCCAGGACAAGCTCTAAGCTCCCGACCGGTCTCCCGGAATATGTGGTAGTGTGGTGCATGTTAGTGTAAGTGTGTGTGTGTAAAGGGAGAGGATAGGACAAGGAAGAGGAAGGATAGATCGCGCGCGGTCCGTGGTCCGTTTGGCAGGATACTGCTCCGGCATTCTCCTGGTGTTGATCGGAAATACCAAGAAAGGCCATTCGGACGCTAGAATTCTCCTCCAGACAGCGACTGAATTCGACTTAGCTGGAAAGCTAGTGTCGAAAATCCTGCGGCCGTTGGGAGTGGGAACCTAGGACCTCCCGGTCAGAGGCGCTGCAGTGACATCAGTTGATGCACTGAGCTACCGCTCCCGGTCTCGGCATGTCGGTTTGCTCCTCCAAGTGTCTCCCCGACGAGGCACCGCCTGTACCGGACCAACATCTAAAGTTCCCGACTGATAACACCCGCGTGATTGTGTCATGCATGCAAGTGTATGCGTTAGTGAAAAGGAGGAGCGGATAAGGTTGAGGAAGAAAATTGCGCGCGGACCTCAGCATGTTTGTTAGGTTACAGGTTCGAAATTCGCGTGGTATTGATCGGAGAAACCACGGAAAACTACCGGTAAGAGCTGCGGGCCTCTATCATTCTCCTGCAGACAGTGGTTGCATTCCCCATCCAGCTAGTGTCAATAATCTGTCATCGGGACTCGAACCCTAGGACCTCCCGCTCAGTGTTGCTTCGGGGGGAATGGCAATGCTTTCACTGAGCTATTTCAAGCGGTCATTGTACAGGAAATACTCATCAGATAAGTAATAGCTTTGCAGAAGCCCTCTCTAATTCATTTTCATTTCTTCCCCGTAGCATGTCTCCTAAATGAGAGGTCGGCCATTTTCTTAGAAGCTTAGATGAGTGTCTGCAGGAGAGTTGGCCTGCGAGAGGGTCAGTGGGACAGAGTGGGCGATTGCAGGGCGAGGCGCACCCTTTCGCACCCTGCAATTGCTCGCCCTCCCCTCCCGTGCCCTACGCCCGCACGCGACCTCCTCAGGAGGGGAGCGGCCTTCAAGGAAGTCCTCCGAGTGGGAGCGAGAACCTACTAATGGAAACAGGGGCACACGACGCCTCGCTTTTGCGGCCGAGACACTTCTCACGCGGCCTCCGAGAAGAGTTTCAGAAACGAACTTGGTTAGCTCTATACTTGTTTTTTTTAACGTGGCATCTGAGGGTATTATATTTAAGATGGAATATGGCACGACTTTTTGAGTCTTTTTAGGTCCTGCCGCAAGATGTCGTATGATCACAACCGTATCAAGCAGTGCTGCAGATCAAGCGACTCTAGCCCTATTCCATCTTCAGGATAATACTCTCAGATGCCACGTTAGAAAAACCCAAGTTTAGAATACTAGTGTTGAAGTTTTTCGCTTGCTGTTACTGACGAGAAAAATTTACTCAGTTGAGAAGTGAACAATTTCTACGAGGAAAGAGTTGTAAATTCGGCAATTAGTAATTACAATTTTGCTCAATAATTTTATTTAAAAGCTCCAGATCTATCAATTAAAAATTTAACAAACTTTTACAGTATCACTTAACTTTATTAAGAGACTAGCTGTCAAGAGCTCGCTTAACGGGGCTCCTTATTACCCTCGTAGTAGGTAAATTTTGCCCATAAATCTCAGCACATTCGTTTACTATAAGAAAAATTTAATAACAACACTCAGATTACGAGCATATTGTTACACAAAGAATAAATAATTTTTTGCAAGATTCTGTCTTGGAACACCATGACAAGAATGATATCTGTGAGTAAATTTTACTCATATCTAGTATACTAGTGTTAGAATAATTATTGTGTAATATGATGTCAGAATGAAACTGCCCATTATTTTTTGCTATTAATTACTACTACTGTGATCACATAAATGGCGTTGAGCTGTTATAATTGAACCTCGTTACTGCAACGTCATGCGATTCACTGTATCATACACCAATTGATGGAAAATTAGGAAGCAATTATAATTTAAAAGGAATAATAACAATATCTAGCCATTCAGGAGTTAATTTCTGCATGAAACAGCTGAACTCTAGACTACCATGTTTTTTCAAATCTCTTCTTATATTAAAATCGTAAACGTGGCACAAGCAAACAGTGTAGAGAGCATTCTTCAAATTCATAGAAGTCTGTTGGAAAACAAAAACATATGTTATTTCAGAAAGTTTTCTTTTCCAATAGATTATCGAATGATAAAAGACCCTGGCACACAGAATATGTATTAACAATCTCGAGAACGAAATATTTAAAAACAGGCATTACACAGAACGCACTGCGTGCTGAACAAGACACGACCAACGAACAAATTATTTGAACACATTATTTACTTTCGTACACTATTACCTACATTCTCCAACAATGTGAGTCAAATGACCCTTTTGGAGCCTCTCTTCGACACAGTCCAATGTATCAGAACTTTCCTGTCCCTATAATCCTTTTTCTTACACAACCTGGGCAGCCATAAAACGCTTTAGTGGTCTTGAATGAATTGGTCGCACTTTTCCAATCCCTCCATTTCATCGTATTTCTCTCTATTTCATTGCGAATGTCCTTTAAACGGAATCCTGTATATTAATTGTTTAAACCAGTAAAAATACGTATTTAAAATACTTTAACAAAATGTCATCCCCATCTGTAACACATTACCGGTAATTGACTTTTGTTTCATGTTTTACTTCATGTTCTTGAAATGTGCTTCATGTTCACTTTACTAATTAATTAATTAATTAATATCTGGGACACTCACATTTTAATATCTGATCTATTCCATAAATTTTTGTTTTCATCTTTTATTCAATATATTTCATCGAATGTGTAATCTAATTGATTATTGTGTTAATGTTAATACTGAAAACCAGTTCAAAATACGTTTTTATTGTTTCACAGCAAGACGTAGATGAGAAGTCATAAAGACAAGAATGCTATTTCATTTTTCGGATCCTTTCTAGCGCAAAAAATTGTTTCATCAAATTTAAATGAAACATTCTCAAATTCGTAAACATTTGCTCGATTTACATTTCCTTACGTGACGCCTTTATCTGTAATTCCTCTACAATGTTGCTTCTTCTCTGGCGCCAAGACATTTCTCTGCATCCTTCCCTTCGCGAGGTCGTGTCTATCCACGCCGAAATCCGTCTCATCGCTGCCAGCACCGTGACAAGCGCCGCCCCCCCCCCCGACATCTCTCCCGCCCACCCACCCCTCCACCCCTTTCACATCGCGCTCAATCACCGCACATCACCCTTTTACGTCTTCAGACCACCCCGTCGCGCTGTGACACTCCTCGCCTCGCCACTCCTTTTCCACACGGTCCTGCCCTCAATCACACCACCCTGAACTGATGTCAGTGCAGTGCCTGACTGGGGGTTTCTAGGGTTCGAGTCCCAATGGTTGCAGGAACTGCGACACTAGCTGCTTAGATAGGTTGGATTCAGCTGCTGTCTGGAGGAGAATTCTAGAGACCGGCTGCTCCCATCAGTACTTTTGCTTGGTTTCTTCGATCAACACCCGACGAATATCGGAAGAGTGCCCTAACAATCGGACCGCGCGCGATCTTTTTTTCCTCTTTTTTGTCTCATTCTCACCCCTTATTGACAAACACATTTCATGCACTATACTTACCATGTATGCCAGGTAACCAGTCGGGAGCTTCGAGTTTGTCCTGGCTAGGGTGGTGCTAGTGCGAGATACTTGGTTGGGGAAACTGCACTAGCCGACGCTTAGGTCGGCGCTGGATCTCGCCATTCAGCGGGGGAGGATCACCACCACCTACCTCGATAAATACGTGCACTACACTTACGGGACTAATGACCTTAGCAGATGGTGCGCCCGAAAACCCATCAATCCACCGTTTTCCTTCTCGTAGTGGCCGGCTGCGCTTTAGTCCATCACTCAACTCCGCGACGCCCTTCCAGCAGAGCTACGTTCAGTGCACTTGATTGCTGCCGTAGTGTGTCACACTACGCTTCGCATCCCCGCAACACCAGCCCCATACCCCGATGACCTGCACTACCAATTTCCAACCTGTTCCAGTTCCGTACCGGGAGCGGTAGCTCAGTGCATCAACTGACGTCACTACAGCGCCTCTGACCGGGAGGTCCTAGGTTCCCACTCCCCACGGCGGCAGGATTTTCGACATTAGCTTTTTAGCTAGGTTGAATTCAGTCGCTGTCAGAGGTCGGCTGCTCTGATCGGTAGTTTTCCGTGGTTTCTGTGATCAACATCAGGCGAATGCCGGAGCAGTACCCTACCAAACGGGCCACGGACCGCGCGCGATCTTTCCTTCCACTTCCTTGTCCCATCCTCTCCCCTAACACACACACTTACACTAACATGCACTACACCACCACATATTCCGGGAGACCGGTCGGGAGCTTAGAGCTTGTCACGGCTTGGGCGGTGCCCCACTGGTGGGAGAGTCCTGGTTAGGGGAAAACCCCACTACCCGACGGTAGGTCTGCTCTGGATCTGGCCATCCAGCGGGGAAAGATCACCGCCATCTCACGAGAGAAAAACATGCACTGCACTTACGGGACTAATGACCAAGCTGTTGACGCGCCCGGAAACACGAAAAAATCAATCAATCCAGTTTCGTTCCAAAACAACTCTAAACATCATGCCTCCCGCAACTCTGCCCCGCTCGTCTACGCCCTGCACCATCAAACCGTGCACCATCACGCCCCGCACCATCACATCCCGCACCGGCAAGCCCTCCTCCATCAGGTCTCGCACCATCAAACCACGCTCCGCTCCATCCTGCTTGGCGCACTGTGGCCCGGCATTCCGCGTCTCGCTTCACCACTCCACGCTGCGCCTCCGTTCACAACGCAACGCAACGCAATCCAACGCAAAGCCTCCGTGTTCCATCATCGACAGCCATAACCTTTCGCACCCCGCTCTACCGCACCCAACTAAGTTTGTCGTTGCCCACCGTTCTCTGACAAATTCCGCCGAAACCCATCCTCGTGCCGCGAAGCTGTATAGGGCGCAGGGCGGAGCTGTATAGGGCGACCCACTTTGGTTTTACGCCCTCCGCCGCCGCCGCCGCCGCCGCCGCTTGTAAATCGAAGGGCGTCACAGCCGTCGTCTGCGCTGTCGTGGCGCGCAGCGGCCGCCGCCATTTCCTCCCCCGATGCGCCTTTTTTTTCCCTTGCAGACGCGTCTTTGCCTCGCATTGTATTGCGAATGTGCCGCTCGCAGGGCGGTGTTACGTGATTTCAGCAAATGGCACTTTAACGCTGATGTAAACTCCGTTGAGCTGTCCTTGATGGAAGAACATTGCTTCGGGATAAAATGAGAACGTAGGGTTCTCGGTGCATTGAACGTCGTGAATGGGGAAATCGAGGTCGTGTATCTTAACATTCGAGGAAACATTTGTCAATGCAACACCATTATTTAGAATTTTTTTATTTCGTTTTTATTTCATCGAATTTTTTTTCTGTGACTAAAATATTGACGTATTTTCAATAAGAAAATATATTGTACAGAAAACTGTTTTTATTTTTATAATTTTGTTCGAAAAATTTCAAGATATTAGAGTTATTGAATATTTATTATTCTTGACACACTAACATAAATTCTCTGAAATGTAACGTAAACATTGATCTATGGAATGTTATTACAATAATACACGATTTGACGTCGGAACAAAATTCAGAGAGGAATTATTAACATTTTTCTCCTCACATTTTTTTGTTTATTGATATATTTTTGTTCCCTTATTTGATTGCTGGAAACGGTGATACCTTGTGTGTTCTTTCTAGAAATGATACTAAAGTAAAATGTATCCGTACGAACGCATTAGACGAACTTATTTGTTCGCGATGAGCCATGAGAAGTCACGTGATTCCCCTGTCCCAGAATATCATGCGTCTGCGAGCAGAGGGACATTGATAGACGTTAATTAAAACATGTCAGTGACGGCCGCGTCGCACTCGACGATGGATATGGACGTACTGACGCATTTCGGCTAGTGTGTTGCTTATTTCAGCTACGAAGACGACAAATTTGAAACGCATTTTCGTAAATGTAAGGTAAGCATTGAGTATCCCAAAGTAATCGACTAAGGAACAATATTTTAATTATTTAATTTATTATAATATCTAATCATATTTTATTATCATGAACGATGTTTCAACCTGAGTCTGAAATAGGAAGTACTAGCGTACCTGTGCGAGAACTCTTGCGTTTTAAACTCACCCTCTTCCCTATTTTTCCATTGCCATATTAAGCTTGTAATATATCTTTCTCTTAAAGACCTTCCGTCACTTATTCTATGTCTCCTTGTAATTCATAACAAAATATTGTACACCCTTGTCAATACACACTATTCTTATTTAACTTTATTACCGACCGAAGAGGTACACCCGTGTAATTCAGTCGATAGAATATCAAGTAATTAGTTTAATTTGACGTAAAGGTGCAGATTCTACAGGCTCAGAACATGTAGGGTAGAATCGAGAAGCGTCGAACCAAAAAAAAACGTAATAGAATGTTAAAGATCTCATCCAATCGATTACGGCGTGAGAAACGTTTCTGTGAGGCCTTTGGCCTCAACATTTTAGTTTTGAAGGCCTTAAAACGCTTCGTTTAGAATTTATATAACGACATAGGTTTAAAAAAATGCAGCCGGGAGTTGCGGGTTGCATTTGACATGAATATTTAAACGCCTTTTTTTAACAAAGCCTTTATATTTTTAAAATCAAAATGCAATTGGTCACATCTCCTTGAAATTCTCTTTATTTAGAGACACCATTTATAAAGATTGGTGGCGTGTGAGAGACGCAAAAAGTATGTATACTACTGAAACACTACAGGAGGCGATTTGGAAAATTTGTTTGTACAATGGTCGATTAATTATGTTTCATTTATTTAGGTAAATTCTAATTTACCAACAAAGACTTCAACATACGTAACGTTTGCGTGAATGCAATCTGTAAGATATGTAATTATAATAAGAGGTAAAGTTAAGTTGGATCAGTTAAGTTGGCCACCCTGAAAATTAATTAATGATATTTCCAAATGAACAAATGATATTTCCAAGCGATTTTCGGGAATGTTTTGCGAAGAATGCGCAAAAAGTAATGTTTAATGTCTAAGAAGTAAATTCGACTGCTTCTTTTAGTAGTTTAAGTCATTTATCTTACTTTTATTCGAAAAATAATGAAATTGTGTACTTACGAAATGATCTCGATGACTATGAGATGATATAGATTTTTTGTTTTAAAAAATTGTTCTCGGTAATCCCAGGACTTTTGAGAGTGAAATATTGCAGTCTACAGAACAAGTGAATGAGAAAAGGTAAACGTAAATTTCACGCAAGTTTCATATTTCCTGTTTCTAAGAATTCCCGTGGTCCACATTTCATCAACCCCGTAGCACACACGTGGCAAATGAACACACTGACATTGAAAAACAAGAGAAAACAGACATTGTCCACGCAACAATTGCTTTCCATAATGATTAATAAATAATAAAATGCAGATAATATATAAGTTTTTAACCCCGTTAGAATTCTTAGTTTCTCATTCTGGCAATGTCAGTTAGCCGGAAATACCATTACTTAATACCCTACCGCACATCCCTGTTCTGTCGCTTGTGAATCAATGTAACGAAATGTAACTTTTAGTGTCTGGTAAACTATAGGTCACTATTTCCTTTCACCATATACCGAGATATGCAAGTAAATCATAGTGCAAACAAACGCATCGCATTTTTCATGGAATGTTGTGAACTTAAGACTAATCTCAAACAAGCAGTAAACCTTAAAGAGTCTTAAATAATATTATAGCTTGCTATTTGAAAAATATTCATTAAATGTTCCCTGTTAACCCATTAACACCTGCATTATTTTTTCTGCTTGTCACGCACAAAGGCATTATTGGAACTATGTGATTTCATCTGTTTGCAATTTTCATCGCCGAATTGTTGTTTTGTAACTAAAGGATAAAACTAGAGTGCACCAAAGCGAAAAACTGTTGATTATTTGTGCAATTTGTTCCATCTCGAACAATACTCACACAATGCGGCGGTTAAATTGGATGCATATAGGATGGATACATTGCAAACGATGCTTTGCATATTTCAAAAACTACTGTGATCCTAAAATCTGAATTAAAAAAGAGTCGAAAGACTCGAATATTGAAAGGGAAGAAAAAAATCCTTTTGAAAGTCTCATTTTTCTAGTGGGCTTACCACAGCACACTCTTTTTCAGTTTATTTCTAAATTTGGAATTTTGGAAAATTCAGATATTTCAACGGAAATGAAATCAGCGCCATTCCCTTGTTTTATCTGCGGAGACAATTTAAAGAAAAAAAATAAGGAGCGATTTTTTAGAAAATGTTAAAAGGGAGAAACTTACTATATTTAGTACTAGTTATCCCCTTTTTTGCAACCAGGGCCCGACAAGAAGAGATTTTCTCTCAAAAATTCACCGTTTCCTAGGGCACGCTTACAATACTTTCTCTTCTTACGAATTAAGGGGAAGAAAGTACAAAAGTAGTTGCAAACGAACGATTGGAACGCAGGTTAAAGAAATGTAATCCGCTGACTCTTCGTTGTTAAACCTCCTCCGGACCCACTACCCCGCTGCCCCGAAACAGTGCCATGCCTTTCGGCACGGAGCTTTGGGGGCGGCTGCTCTCTGGGCCAGGACCTTGGCAGACCAGGCGATCGCAAGTGAAGGGGCCCGATGATGCGACAGATGGGAAAAGAATTGAAAAAGAAATTAGAAGTCGAGAAAATCCTTATCGTAATTTTATGAGTCGCGGTACAATAGCCTGATAATTCATAAAATTTTCAATTATTTTTTTAACCTAAATAGGTACTTATAGTCAGGTACCTATGAAACGAAAAAGATTAGACAATTCTGAAAAGTTTACATTATCAAAAAACTTTTACTTAAAACTAGTATTTAAAATGTTTTTCCAAAAACGTTTTCTAGCTTAAACATTCTAAATTTTATTATTTGTGGAAATAAAATAACTAGTTTCTTGATACAACTTTCACATTTGTGGGAGAGGGGACTGCGTTTCAGCATTGTTCGCGGCCCAAAAACTGTCTAGATTTGGCAATACTCTCGACCCTCATCATTCGGCAGAAAGAAGTTGCGCGGAAGGTTGCCGCCCGCGGCTCCATTGTGCCCCGCTCGCAGCGGCGCGGCACGGCGGCGCAGGGAACCTTCCGTCGGGGACTGTCCCCCTCCACTCTTCGCCGGGGAATTGGGAGGAAAAGCTTCACTACACAGTGCATGAGACTACGGATTAAAAATGTTACATGTTGTTCCACAAGTTTTCAATGAAATAGAGAAATCTCCTGACTCTTGTTGGCAAAGTGGAAATGATTGAATACTTCGTGTTTCCGGGCGCGTCAATTGCTAAGGTCATTAGTTTCGTAAGTTTAATGTCATTTTTTTCGTGGGGAGGCGGTGGTCTTTCTCAGCTGGATGGCGAGATCTGACGCCGATCTACACGTCAGCTAGCGGAGGTTATCTCCAACCAGGTATCTTCCAACAGCGGGGTCACATTCCAGCCGGAACACGCTCTAAACTACGGCCTGTGCGGTAGTGTATTGCGTGTAAAGTGTAAGTGTGTGTGTGTGTGTAAGTGAAGGGTGAAGAGAGGGCAAGGAAGTGGAAGGAAAGATCGCGCGTCCGTGGACCATTTGTAAAGGTACTGCTCAGGCATTGCCTAGTGGTGTTCGGAGAAATCACGGAAAAGTACCAATTAGAGCAGCCGGCTGCTACAATTCTTCTCTAGACAACTGCAGTCAGTCGACCTTGTTATGTGGGTAGGGTCAAAAATCCTATCACCGTCATCCAAGCCTAGACCCTCCTGGTCAGGGGCACTGCAGTGAATCATTTGATGTCCTGAGCCACCTTACTCAGTGGTCAAGTGGAAATTCATAGATTGAAATGTAAATGTTAAAGGTGGGATAGCATTGTTTTACTTACTACAATTTCACATTCTTCCAGCCGGTCTCCGTGTGGGGCGGGCATTTAAGTAGTGGTTCCTTGAATGACTCATAGGAGTCAAAGAGATAAAAGCTTACTCAACTTCATTAATTCTGGTTTGATGTATTTTGAGTGATGAAATTACACATATTCACTGACGAGATCTGTGATTTAACAAATGAAAAAGTACGTGCAGTGTGTATATATAATTCATATTTATATTAATGCAGTCATAAGTGTAACTGCTTGTTTGGAGCTTGGACAGGAGCTACTAGGAATTTGGAACTTTACTCACCTATACGGAGCAGATGACTCTAGATCCTCCGTAAGACACATTGTGATTATGCGTGGCGTCATGTGATTATGGTGTGGTTGGCTTTCTAGCATCACATATCTCGTTTATACATCACCCCATCCATAATAATTCGCCTATTAATGTAATTTACACTTTGCGGTCATCATACGCCCTTCATGGAGACAATAACAAGCTACGCAGCTGTGATTACCTGCCCAGAAAACGGAGGGCGTAAAAACTTTCATTGCGTCTCTCGACTACGATCGACAATCCATGATCGCATTCATTCTCATCTTTATCATTATTGTTATAACAGATTTTTTAATAAAACACATAGCCCAACTCACTTAAATTAATGCATCTTTCCATATATGAGACAAACATCTTTCTACAAAAGAATTTCGAAATGCAGACGCACACTATCAATTCAAAGTCAAGCATTTCTTCATTAATATTAATGTAGCAGAAAGCTTAATTTCTTAATAAATATAACACTGATTAGATTCTAAATTATTTTTATTGGTTTGATGTTCAGGCAAGAAAATTTGATTGATACAGACCAAAGAGAAATTTTAATCACGAATGGAAAGTACAGACCTGACTGTCAGGGAAAAATAAAAATGGAATAATAAAAGAACGGATTGACATGTTGGGAGATCTTTGGCATATTCTGATTAAATATTCACCTAGCAATAACAGGGACTATTGATAACCTTTTTCTGAAAATAGTATGCGGTGATTGGCCGTTCGTTAATGAAATCAATTAATCTGCGATCGAAGTTGCAAATTCGAAGCCGAGAAAACTTGACTCTGATACCGACCTGAACATTTTAAGCTCCCAAATGATCCACCAGGCAGAATCAGCTCTTGATGATGTGCAAATGGCAACTTCCATCCGATAGCATGTACTGGTGATATGCGACAAGTGTGCACTCTATTAACCTATCTGTCGTGTTATATTTGTTATTATTTATTTTAACACTGCAATCACTATCTATTTACAGCTAAACAAGAACAGTCCACAACCTAATAAAATATTTATGAACAGAAAAAGAAATCTGCGAGATTTGCTCTCGCGAATTGCTATTGAAAACGTCGAAAGTTATTGCGATTGATAAAGTTGCCTTAAAATTTCTTTTGTGTACAATGAGCCTCTTTGAGAGGTCGATTTCTTTTCAGTATTTTGAGCTTTTAGTTACCATTACTTAGTATATCATTCGTTCTTTTTAATTTTTGAAGTATTTTATTCTGAGCTCAGCCTCAAAAACATATTATACTCACTCTTGTTAAAACATCCTGTAAACCTGTAGCAGTATGTTGCATGATTAATAAAACTGGAGTATGATAATAAATCTAGTTTATCTAAAGAGGAAGCTAAAAGATATTTCACTTCCCACAATTTTTTTAAAAACCTTTCAACAATATTACATGACGTCGTTAATTAATTAGACATAACGTAACACAACACAAAAGTCTGTGTAATGTTATTTCATCACCAGTCATTATGTTTCTCCTTCATTAACCGCGCCTCTAACTAGGGCTCGCTCCACACGCCGAACAAACAGCCCACTTGGGGCGGTCGGAGTGGTCGAAATTGAGAAGAAGAATTTTGACCGTGAAGGGCGACCCTTCGCAGCCGGTGCCGCGAGGGTCGATTCCCCCCCCCCGCCCGTGTCCCTTCCCCGTCCCTCCCGCGGGCGGCGACGCCTTCTCAAAGAGGCTTCAATTACGGCGGAGGGGGTACGGGGCGCGCCAACTTCCCGGTAACGAGAGGAAACACGCCGGTTGCCCGTGCGACGACGGCACCATTGTGTGCGCACGCGAGCGGCGAATTTGCCGCGGGCGGATCGCCCCTCGCCCCGTCTTCCGCGCCCGGGTCGCGTTTTAACCTGGCATTCTCCCGGAGCGTAGGCGCAGGGGTTCCGAAGGTCGCGGAGGTAACCGAAGGCTCTGGTAAGAGGGAGGCATGTGGACGAGACCCCCTTTGAGGGGTTTCTTTTTGGTGGGTCCACACGCCACTGACGAACCTCGAGAGTTTGTTTCTTTGTAGACACGATGCAAGACGCTCCAATGAAGGTACCTGGAATTGTACTTTCCAAAATGAATTATTTTTGGGTTTTTTTCTCTTTCATGTAGACAAAAATCGGTGATGCGCATAATGACGTCACACAGATGATGCCCTATTAGTGAGTTTTTTTCTTTCTTTCTTTCTTTTCCTTTTCCGATTTCATCGACATTTTTGATGTACCATCACATAAATCTGTTTTCGATGGAGTCCAGAGGCTTTCTGCAGTCCAAGAGTGTGAGCAACGGCACTTCGTACCCACAATTTAACAATAATGACAGTATTTTATACCTCGTTAGGGTGCCTGAAAAATTATAGACTAGTTTTGAAAATGAGAATTATTATCGTGCAGGTATTTCACCAAATATTTTAGCTAAACTTATAATTTTGTTCAAACATTTTACTTAATCATATAAATTCAAAAAACAACAACAAATGATTAAAATATTTTCAGATAATCAGCATAGTGAATAATTTATCAATCAGTTTAAACCACTTTCTATTCTCGAGAATGATTTTTGTTCCATGATGATTCTTTTGTAAATATGACAAAAATATTTGCGGCAATTTTTCTTTACCTTTATCATAAGCATGCGTTAGAAAAATATATTATTTTAATGGAGAGCTCATGGCCCCTTCTTGTGCAAGGAGAAGAAACACAAAAAAATGTTAGATGGTATAATGTAACAAGCGCGGAAGCGAAAATAAAAAGTAGTGCAAGTGTAAGGGGGAACTTAGAATGATAGGGAGATTATATGCAATTCTGCAACATGTTGAGGCATTGTTTCTCGTATGAGTAACTTCCGGGTGACAAAGATCACGGCACGAGCGGTGCCTGTAATAACAATGTGACAGCAGTGTGGGTGGTTGAGGACATGGCGATGGTACGAACAGCGGAGGCGATGGCAGTGGAGGCAGAGGTGGCGAGGGCAGCAATAGAAGCGATATTATTGGCTACAGATCCAAGCTCTCTAGCAAATTGCTAATTTATAAAACCATCCTAGTTCCTATATGGACATACGGAATCTATCTGGGGCACAGCCAGCAGAACAAACTTATCAATTCTTCAAGGACTCCAGTCAAAAATTTTAAGAGTCATCTCATCTCCACCTTGGTACATGTCTAATGCAGCACTCCATCGAGACCTCAATAGTCAAACAATTCAAGAGAAGATACAAGAAATTAGTCTAAACTACAATAAGCGCCTGGAAACCCATCCAAACCATCTAGCCCTAAACCTTTTAGACAATAGCCAAGAAATATCTCGCCTTAATAGAACCTCCCCTTTGCAACTTCCTTACCGCTTTAGTATTTGACATACACAACACAAAAATAATTCTCCGTTTTGTGTTATTATTATTCTAATATTTGTTTCTCTTTTCTGTTATAGTCCTTGTGTATTGATCCTGGAAAGTACCAATGGGGGACTTTTCTGCAAGTTATTGTTTCTTTGATCATTTATTGCGATATTGTATAAGCAATTAATTATCATATTTACTTATTATTTCGGAATGAAATAGATTGTAAATTTTCATTGTGTAAATAAAAAAAACAATAAAGAAGTGATATGGTGGTAACGGAGGTGACGGAGTCTGCCGAAGGTGGTGATAGAAGTGGTAGGCCAGGGGGCGGTAGTGGAGGTTACTGTAGTGGTAGTGGTGGTGGTGGTGGTGGTGGTTGGTAGTGGGTCAGCGGGCTGTAGGCTCTGGAGGTAACGGAGAGCAGCGACCTCTTCCAGTTGCATGACTCCAAGCCAAGGAGAATGACGGGGCCGGAAGTTGCGTTATTTTTATGAATTGTAAAACTCGGCATGGCGAACGCCGTGTTCGAAGATTAAGTGCTCTCATTTTCATGTTAATTGTAACAGGTAAATTGGCACAGTTCTGTTTCTTTGAGATATGGAAGCCGGTTTCCATGTTAAACGGCGTTGCCACGATACTTCAACTGAGATGGAAATATTATTTTACTATATATTTCTTGCTAAGGTAATACGTCGCAGGCAATAAATTGAACAGCAATAAGTGTTTTTTTTAAATAAACTGGTTTCGAAATTTGCAAGTTATTATTTCCATCTCTACTCCCAGTCATTTTCTTATGCTTCTGTTCTGCTTGTTGTATGTTGGGAATATGACGATTAGGTACAGATATCACTGCTGGTACTTTTTTAAGAACATACACTAGTTTCTGATTTGCTATTTCTGGTACAGAAATTTACGTAATATAGCCTCTAATGTACTTACTTACTTCTCAATATAAGTATTGTAATATGATTGTCTTGAAAACTATGCAGGTTTTTACCAATTTATTGTTTTGTTTCTTCACGAACGGTTATAAAATGGTTACAATGATTACATTTAAATATATCTCATACAAAAATATCATTCAATATTGATTATTGTTATGATAATATTATGTTGTGTTAATGGTAATATTATGTTATGTTAATGTTATGTTAATATTGATTAATATTATTTGATAGGCACTAATTTTATTTATAAATGTTGGAGAAAATATTATCTGACTTTCAGAATAAAAATAGTAGTATATCACAATAAAATTTATATAACTTTTCATAAGCGAGTATCCTTTATTTCCTTTGCTTTCGTTTCCTTTTCTTATTTATCCGTAGGGTTTCTCCCGAAGGACAGCCGAGGGAGTGCAAAGAACGCCAGAAGAACCGTGAACGTAACCAGCCGCTTCGTAGCGAGGCATTAAAGAATCTAGGGGAGCACCGCCGCTCTCGCAGCAGCTCCGGAAGAGGCCGCGAGCGCACTGAGGCGCGAAAGTGCTTCACCGCGGTTGCCCGCTGCCAGGCAGAGCGCGCTCCAGTTGTCCAGGCGGAGGCGAAGGCGGAGGTGGGGGCGGAGGCGGAGGCGGAGGCAGTGGAGACAGCGGAGGTGGAGATGGAGATGGAGGCGGCGGCGGCGGCAGAGGTGGCGGCGGCGGCGGTGATGTCTGTGACGGAGGTGGATGGGGCGGTGACGACGGCGGTGGTGGCGGCGGTGGCGGCGGCGGTGGTGGCGGCGGCGGTGGCGGCGGTGGTGGCGGCAGCAGCGGCGGCGGATGGTGGCGGCGGCGGCGGTGGCGGCGGTGGCGGCGGCGGCGGCGGCGGCGGTGGCGGCGGCGGCGGCGGCGGTGGCGGCGGCGGCGGCGGCGGTGGCGGCGGCGGTGGCGGCAGTGGCGGCGGCGGTGGTGGCGGCGGTGGAGGTGACTGTGGCGTCGGAGACGGCAGTGGCGGCGGCGGCAGGCGACGGAGGCAGTGGAGACGGCGGAGGTGGAGGTAGTGGCGGCGGCAGAGGCAGCGGCAAAGGTGGAGCAGGCGGCAGCGGGTGCGCGGGCAGCGGGATGGAGGCGGGGAGGGCCCGGGGTCGGCGGGGAGGGCAGGGCAGCAGGGCGGCAGGGGAGGGCGGGATCCGCAGCGGGGCGGCAGGGCGGCGAGGCAGCAGGGCGGCAGGGCAGCAGGGCGGCGAGGCAGCAGGGGGCGGCAAGGGCAGCGGGGCAGCGGGGCGAGCGGGGCGAAGCGGGAGCAGCAGGGGCAGCAGGAGCAGCAGGGCAGCGGGGGCGGCGGCAGGACGGCGGGGCGGCGGGGCGGCGGGGCGGCGGGGCGGCGGCCGAGGTGGCGACGGAGGTGGTGTCGGCGGCGGAGTCACTGGCGGAGTCGCGCCGCGGCGCGCGGAATGAAGCTGTAGGTGACAGTGACGACGCGCGTCGCGCAGAGCAGGGCAGCCACTTCCGCCCCTAGAACTCTCGGGGATGTACAGAAGTAGTATTTTAGTTAGCCACTCTGCAAATGTAATAAACGCCGTGAGATGAGGACACCCTTGCCTATTGTGACTATTTCTGTCTACACTATTTGTGCTCCGGAGGGTTCCCTATGATCGTATTTTGGAGCTGAAATTAATACTAAATGGCAAGTTTTTAGCAAAAAGACAAAATCCAAATATGTAAAATATCTGTTCAGTGAATGTTCTTGTAATAGTGTTTGTCTAGTTTAAATGTATTTCTCAATTTTTTATGTACACAAAATTTTCTTTCTACGTGCACACATGGTGATAAAGTTTTGGTAAGATTACTTTAGCGCCTTATTTATTAAACTAAATATCCTATGTTTGAGAACGGGGAGTAATGAAATACAAATGTTTTTGGTTTGTATTGAAAGAGCCGTGAAAAGATGAACTGACGCGTCAGTCTCTCTATGTCTCCGAAATGAACTTTCATTGTACTAGTGAACTGAAACATCATACTTAAGAGAGAGTCAAAAACTGTGATTTGGTTCAGGATGTGTCACAAAGTAAATCCTAAGTCACAGAAGGAAACATCGGCGCAAAGCATCCACGTTAATATTTGTAATGTGAAGTAAAGTGTAAGTTGATAAGATAAAATAATATATATTTTCTAAGGTCCTTAGGTTAAGGCGACTGAAATTAAATAAATGTGTTTTTTTACGCTGATGTGATAAATATGACATGCATGTAGTTTTGTACTGAACTATTAAATAAGTTTGCTACACTCGATTGTTGACAAATATTACACAAAATGGATGTTAACGCAAGTTATAAATATAAGGTAAGTAACATTTTTTTAAATCCACCCGTTCTAGATAATACCAAATGAATCCAAAAATACTAAATTTTCTTCTTAACACTGAATGTTTTCGGATACTGACTAGCACATCAACAAATTGCTTATTCATTCAAATCTGTTATAATCCAATTAGACAGGGAATGAATACACACA
Source organism: Teleogryllus occipitalis (assembly GCA_011170035.1). Classification (NCBI taxonomy): domain Eukaryota; kingdom Metazoa; phylum Arthropoda; class Insecta; order Orthoptera; family Gryllidae; genus Teleogryllus; species Teleogryllus occipitalis. The sequence continues at coordinate 30,108 of BLKR01006343.1, forward strand.
ACCTATAACATCCAAAACATTCCACGAATTCAGATTTTTGCTCTTCATAAAATGACTTTCATCACATATAAGGAGTGCATTCGGAAGCACAGATATTGTATCTGATACAGAAACGGAAACAAACCATCAACGATTTTATCATTAACAAACGAAAGCACCCCTCATTCTCATTCAAACCCATATACTTGTACTATTTTCGCCTTTTCTTTTCCAGCCTTCCCATTCTCACTACAACTCGAGTCGTCAATAATACAGTGGTGTTCTGCAAACGCTCCCGTCCGCTATCTAGACAATCTAATGAATACTAGATTGGGAATGGGATTGGGATACTACACTGGGAAAACCATGTCACATTCAAAGTCATTAAAGCCAATAGCTACTTAGCTATTCTTCGACTAGAAATTAACCGTCACTCCACCTTAAAGCTTCATTCTGTTATCATTATATTGAAATCTATTTTAGGTCAGCAACTCACGTCCACTTGTCCAGTCTGGTGTACCGCCGCCGCAACAACAACAATCAACAAAATTCAAATATTCTGAAATAAGGTTCTCAGAACTGCAGTAACCGGGAGCGGTAGCTCAGTGCATCAAACGATGTCACTGCAGTGACTCTAATCGGGAGGTCCTAGGTTCGAGTCCTGACGGCGGCAGGATTTTTCGACACTAGCTTCTCAGCTAGGTCGAATTCAGTCTCTGTCTGGAGGAGAATTCTAGCGGCCGGCTGCTGTGATCGGTAGTTTTCCGTGGTTTCTCCGATTAACACCAAGCGAATGCCGGAGCAGTACCCTACCCTAATGGGCCACGGACTGCGCGCGATCTGTCCTTCCTCTTCCTTGTGCTATCCTCTCCCCTTCCATACACACACTTACACTAACATGCACTACACTACCACATATTCCGGGATACTGGTCGAAAGCTTAGAGCTTGTCCCGGCTGGGGCGGTGCCCCGCTGGTGGGAGAGTCCTGGTTAGGGGGAAACCCCTCTAGCCGACGGTGGGTCGGAGTCGGATCTCGCCATCCAGCGCCATCCCTCGAGAAAAAAAAACATGCAGTACACTAACGGGACCAATGACCAAAGCAGTTGACGAGCCCGGAAACACGAAAAAATCAATCAGCAGAACTGCAGTTAACGAATCATGGTACAAAAGCAACAAGTATCCACGAAGACCTAGCCAACCTGCTAACTCACCTACATCCCAAACATTTCTCACACATTCTTTCAAAACCTATTCACAGTTTTCGGCGTATCCCATTTCATTGTTTGTAAAGAGCATCTCAAGAATCTCGTCTACGCAGTCGACTCCCCTTCGACGTCTTCCTCCGTAATCTGGCTGACACTAGATAATGAAATAAACATTCCTCCCATCAACAAAACAGTTAACAATATGCGCTCTCCCTACTACCTTTTTTCTTCTTTAAAAAAAATTACATTACCGGCGATTTGTCGCATGGTTGAACTTATGAGTACATGTGCTTAAAAAAAGTGTGATGAAGTTTCTCGAAAACTCAAAACTTCTTGTGAAAATGCACTCAAATACCCGCATTTACAATGCTCAAACGCCATTTTTTCAAAATTGCCTCTAGATTTTTTCTCTAAACTCCTATGGATGGTGCTAAATGCATTGTAGGATATGAAATAAAAGACATTTTCCTGTATTAAATGATTTTCAAAATTACGTAAATGAATTTTTTTAAATATCTCTCACGCCATTAATATACATATATTTCTAGCAATTTGTATACACTATTGCATTTGTATATAATATTTATTGTGGATGTACTAAAAATTACTTACAATGAAGTTTTAAGATAACTCAAATGTTTCCTGAGAAAAAGAATTTCAAATTTCGCATTTACAGTAACGCTTAAGCGACATTCTCTTAAAAACGGCTTCAAATTTTTCAACAAAAATTTCCATATAAGACGAGGTTTTTACTCTTCTATAATATTATTGAAGTAATATTTCCATTTTACCATTAAGAAACTGAAAAATTGAGACCATTTCAAAAAATGTAGTTTGGTCGTCGATAGATGGCAGCTGGCAGGTCAATGGGACAAGACTGAAAATCAAGCCCAGGCCAAAGAAATTTGAAAAACAAATTGCATATGAAAGTCTGGCAATCTGAAGCACCACTAGTTTCTTAATTCTTTCGCTCGAACCCCGTTAGATACGAATTTCGAAAGGGTGAAACACTCACCAAACTTTTGAGACGTAGCTTGTAAAACACTGCAACTGACCTGTAACAAAAATAATAGTACTATTAGGCTAGATTTACAATCCAATGTACACAAGTGCATACAATTGTAAAAATTTAATTTGCATGCACAAATATTTACGACATAAACAGAATACATTACTTTCAATAACTAATTGTTAGCTCAGAATTAAATCATGTTTGTCTCTGTAATACTGTATGCGACCTTTCATTACGCATATTCTGTAACACTTTTGTCTTACAATTAGCTGATTCATTTAAACTCTGCATTTAGGGCTTGTAATGGGTGCACGTTAGCAGCTAAATCGCTCTAATTCCTTTTCGTTGAGATCAATGAACTTTTTTTATGGCGTTCTATTGACGCTTCAATGCCTAAATGGCACTTATTGTGTGAATGCGTGTGAACAGAAACGAAAATAAAACGACTTTGTTTACAATTTTATTGGAATCGCTCGAAACAAACGCTTTAATTAAGGCTTCCCTTACATCAGTGCCACAATGGCACAAAGGAAAGTTTTTGTGGCATTTTGAAAAATAGATAGGCTTTGTTTTAACTAATTACAACATTAACGTCGAAACTGGTGGTAGATAGAAATTCCAACAGGCTGACGTTTGGACATTACAATCGCGGAACCCTTTCCATTCAAATAAGAGTAATAAACGCAACGATGTAATGTTGCTGTACAAATGATCACACGCACTTTTTGGACATGAGTAAAATGCACTGGGGGAATTACGTTGTAGCCCGAGATGACCTAGCTATTTATCTTCAAGGAGAATACATCTTGGCCTGGGCTTGGCGTAGCGGCGAGCTGCCGAGCCCGTCGCCACGAATTGATTTAAATTCATGTAAAGCCCAACTTTTCGGCACCGTGACAACATCGTTAATCTCTCAAACGTAGAACTCGTCGGCAAGCGAGTTTTAGGAAACAAGGCTGGAAAGGGTGGAGAACAGAAGTAAAGGGCTGAATATGCGAAAGTGCGTTGATCGAATTCAAGGACGGACAGACTCAAGCACGAAACCACGTGAAAGAGTATTGAGTAAGAAGAATAAATAAACTACGCCATGTTTACGTCATCATTGAACACATTCTATGATAATAATATTCTGATGCACAAAGTTAATGGAAGAGAAGACATGGAAGTATTTCTAGCAGTCCTATCCAGCATGTGGTTAACACTAGTGCTCTTTAAGTCATTATTGATCGCTAGTGAGGAAACTGCTGTCGCATTATCATGATTTTTATGCGATATTGGAAATCGATAATAACTGAAAATAATTACAAACAAATATATAAATCGGGTGTAAGTATTTGAGTCAAAACAATACAAACACATTCTTTGAGTAAAATAAATTTGATCCAAAATGTTTAAAAAAAGTGATGTGATGAAGTTGTATGTAATTGGGGTAGAATTGGTATTTGAAAACCATCACTCATCTGCAATGCAAGATGAGTCTGAACAAATTGAGTACAACCTGTTGGAAGCAAGTGGAAGGAATAATGAAGAATAATGTATTCTGAAGCATTGGCAAACTAAAAAACGTTTCTTTCAGGTAACAATACGGCCAGATCTAGGAGTATCAACACCACTAATTAACAGTGCGCACAGAAATTGATAGCAAATGATGCTGCCTCCGGCCAATTGAGAGGTGCATATAGTTCCGTTTGATACCCAAAAACTCGAAAACAGTCCACAAAAAATGTCACAGTTTAGATTTTTGCTGAAAGATGGAAATATTTGATTGTGTTATTTCACTGACTCTTACTACGTGCTGCGACTGAAATATCATACTCAGTACGTCACTTCTATTGTCACAGCTGATGTCATGCGACAGCAAATTTTCAAGGTCGAGGCTGCCCGCTACTACAAATTTACTATTCACGCGTTGCAGTACGAAACAGCAACTTTTCTATACATTGTTGTTATTGCAGTATTTGTGAGAGTGTGTTTTTGTTAAAATATTTAATTTACTGTAGTGTCATATGAGAGTATTTCATTTGCTGTCCTTGAGCAGTGTGCGTGTAACTTGTGGGAAAACCATTTCGTGTGGTTTCGTTCAGCAGCGTGTACTTCTGCACGCCACTAGCTTAGAAATAAAATTTTAGGGACGAATCGTGGTTTCTGGAGTGGGCGCAGTGGCTGCCATCGCCAGGGCTGCGCCAAGCGCGCAGAAGGCGCAAAGGCAACCCGCAGCGCTCCGCTGATTTGCGCAGCACAGGAAGCCGCGTCGGAGCGACAGACGACAGGGTTGCCACTTGCGCTGGCTACAACTACGCAATGTAATTGATTGGTTCACTGATTAATATTTCCGGGTGCGTCAATTGATAGGCATTATTCCTGTAAGTGCTGTGCATGTTTTTTTACTTTTTTATACATTGTTGTTATTGCAGTATTTGTGAAAGTGTGTTTTTGTTAAAATATATTATTTACTGTTGTGTCATATGCGAGTATTTTATTTGCTGTTCTTGAGCAGTGTGCGTGTAACTTTTGGGAAAATCATTTTGTGATAGAGGTGATCCCCCAATTAGATGACGAGATCCTACACATCGCCTTGCGAGGTTTTCTCTAGCCAGGTATCTCCCAGCAGAGAAGCACCGCACCAGCTGGGACAAGCTCTAAGTTCCCGATTAGCCTTACATTTGCATATAAATATAAGGGTGGTAAGTCGGGGGTGGGATAGAATACAACAAGGAATAGGAAGGAAAGATCGCACACGAATCGTTTCTTGTTTGTTAGGGTCGGCAGATTCCTGGTATTGATCCGAGAAACCAAGGACTACTACCCGCAACCAAGCCAAAGTAGCCGGACGTTAGAATTCTCTTCTAGACGGCGGCAGAATTCGACCCAGCTATATAGCTAGTGTGGCGTCATACGGGTGTAATCAGTACACAGACGAGAGTGGGTTGTAATAACAGCAGGTTTATTCACAATTTAGACCGTAGTCAAAAATAATCAACGCACTGTATACAATTAACTAACTATATAGACCCCACTACTAGGAGAGATATTTACAACGGTTACCTCACCGCAACATACCACCAAATGTTTCGCCGTGCGTAGTACCGCCTGCCCTGAGACCGACTACGTGTCTCACTAGTCACGACAACAACTGCCGGCTCCTTGCGCCGCGTGCACGTTCGCACCTATCGCGGACGACCTACGCTGCTGCTGCCAGGATACAAGAAGAAAGAGCTATTGTTCTCACGGCCCTTAAATAGCCCTCGCGACGCTGCCCGCTGCCTCCACTGCCTCCGCCCTAACGCCCGCACACCCTGTCGGAAAAGTCCCGTGCGTCATAGCTTCTACCTTTGTCTACGCAGCCGGTGCACACCTCGTGCCATGTGCCCACGCTGTTTTAGCGACACGACGCTACACTAGTGTCCAAAATCCTGGCACCGTCGGAATTCGAATCCTAAGACCTCCGAAATAATTGATCTATCGTCTCAGCTTGTCCAATTTTAGCAAAGACTGAATACTTGGAAAGGCACGATAAGGTATGTCGTTATCTCCTCAGGCAGATTCATAACGCCCGCCAAGTTCCCAACACATGCTCCAAGTGATACGAACTCTCATCAAAACCGGTGACGTCTGTTGGACTCTATACAATACAGTACGACAAACATATTCAAACAGATCGCACGATAGCGGCAAACAAATCGGATATTGTTATCCCGGATTCGGAGAAAACATCGTGTCTACTTGTAGATGTGGCTGTGCTTTGCGATCAAAACGTGGTAACCAAGGACAGAAACACGTCTTAAATACAAGAGTTTGGGTGGTCGCTAATGACCTAGCTGTTGATGCGACCTTAAATAACAAAAGAGTTGGGGATCGAGATCTGCCGAATGTGCGGCGTAAAAGCACAGGTCCCGCAAACTTTGTGTAAGAACTTGGCTGAATTCCTAAGTCGTTCAGAGACTGGGAAGTGTAAGATATTGCTTTATTTGGAACAGCTCACATTTTGCGTAAAGTATTGATGAGCCACCGACAGATCTTAGATCTGCTCCTTAGGTAGCTGGTTGCAACCTGAAGTAGACTATATTCGGCTGACTCTAATAATAATAATAATAATAATAATAATAATAATAATAATAATAATAATAATAATAATAATAATAATAATTAAAATGGACAAAGCGTTTAAGACACATTCTGCTATAAGATAGAATGGAAATATATGACAAGAAAAGGCATATTGCTAACACTAGAAGGAAGAAAACACGTCATTTACAATGTGCAAACAAGCAAACGAATAACCAAAAGTATAAAAAGCGGGAAAAATCACATTTTGTTCATTTCAGTGGCAGTAAAATGTAGTAGCAATTATGTGTTTATAAAAATATTGATTTGAGTTTACACTCACAGTATCCTCATCCACTGTGCAAACTGTTTTATTATCTCTCACATTGTACGAGTTAATGCAGCAAAAGAGCCAGCATTCTTCCTTCCCTTCTGTTACCGCCTCATTCAGAGCAATGTCTTACGATGTCTGGTTCAAATTCCTCTTCAGTGCTTTCGTGTCATAAATCACTCGCAGAATGCACGTTCTGAGAGGCGCTTGCGAGTCGGCCACAGCCCCAGATGCGATCATAACTTGAGCAGTGTTAGGAGTCTTCTCGGACATAAACAAGGCTTGCGGAACGTGACACGGCATAGGCTGGCATCGCTAAATCTGCTTGCTGAAGCGTCATCTCCTAATTTGTGGGATCGTGCGACTCGTCTCGTTGCTATGTACTCTCACTGATAGCAAGTACAGGAGCGACAAGGACCGAATGGCTGAAATATTTCCTGCAGAACGCTACTTTCAGTACTACTCGTAATAAGTGTTATGTTCTTCAAGTCATATTTTTATTCTTTCGTCAGTTTTCTGTTTTTGCGCAAGTTTCACCCGTTTTTTTAGAGAGTGACAATTGTGAAGACACGAAGATCAATGCATCTTGAAGACTCTTTCAATGAGTGAAAAGTTTGAAACTGCTTTGGAAATGTCGCTTTTGAAATATTGCACATCGTATGACATGAAATGGAAGTAAACCAGAACAAAATTAAAAACAAATAAGAAAACAAAATTAAAAAATATTTAAATAAAAGTCTAATTTGAAATTTCTATTAAATCAAAAGAAATTTTATCAATATACTGCATACATACTCTGAAAATTGGTTCTAGAAAAGACGTTCGTTTAAGGTAATGCCTCAATTGCAGTTATTATTTCTGAATGTTATAATGTGATAGTTAACTAATTTCATAAGAAAATTTCGAAGATCCTAATAGATATCTTGCTTATCTCAAAATTACGACGGATTTGAAATTTCATATCTCAAAACGAAGAAATGGGACTAAAGTAAATACCGCGCATATTGACTGCTAAGAAGTGATAATTAGTTAAGAAAGATAATGGAACAACAAAAGTACAAAGAGAAAGGAGATGTAGAGAAATTTAAAAAAGATGATTACTGTGATACAGAAACTACAGTCGAAAAGAGAAAGCTTATGGGGATTAAAGACATGTTGTGATGTTCGGTGTGGAAGAAGAGAGAAAATAAAAGCAGAGAAAAAGGAATAAAATGTAGTGTTTCGCAGAGGGAGAGGGAATGTGCAAAAGTGGGAAACAAAAAAAGAAGTGATCCAGTTTTGGCGAGACAATGCATAGAGAGGAGATGGAGAAGCAGAAAGAAGAGATAACGTCGGAGGATAATGTTGGAGAAACGTGTGGTGGATTAGGCGAGAACATACGACTGAAGGTTAGGCGGTCAGAGTCACGCTATGAAGAAACCCTTGCGAGCGCGGTCGACCTGTGAAATGAACTGGCGGACCCCCGCGGGGGCGCGAATGAACGCCTCCTCCCCCACCCCTCACCCCCACCCCCGACGCCGATACGCGCGCGTTGGGCGGCTGCTACGCGCCGCGCCCAGGGGCGCCAACATAGCAGCTGCGGTGACGGCGGGTCGTGAATCGCTGCGGGGCGCAGGGCGGGGAGGGGCGGGGAGGGGAGGGTTGGGGAGGGGAGAGACGGGTACGCATTCGCGTGCCTCAGGGGAGTTTCAAGCTGCACCCCCGCGAGTCTCCCTTTCGCCTTGAACGTTACCGCCGTGGCCGCGCCTTAGCCGAGTCCACGACGCTCACAGCCCAACGAGCTTCCGCTGTTTTATGGGCATTCGAAGCCTATTAATTCGAAAATCGCGATCAATAAAACACATTAATATTTTCAGGTCATGTTTATTTCCATTTACATCTCCACAAGATCCATTCTGACCCTCGCAGTAGTCATCTAGTATATTTTTGGTTACTACGTCCGTAGTGTTCATAGTTGTGTTGTGTCGTGTAGCACATCAGCGCCGACATCTTGCAATGTTATGCAAGTCTACTCTCTCTTTTGGGGCCACTGTCTGTATGAATGTCATTCTCTCTCTCTCTTTTGGAACCACTATCTGTATGAAAGTCATTCTCTCTCTTCTTTTTCTTAGTTACCTTTTCTTTCGAAACTCTTTCCCATCTCCTCTTGCTCACAACCTAGTATATACTTACAATACATGATATCAACACTGCTTCCGTCGTTTCTTACTTATTATTGTGCCATTTTTTAATATTTATTTCCATACCTGGTTTGGACGAATGATTTTCATGAATATGATGTTTTAATATACATGGTGAAGTAAGACATACCGCGAAAAAAAACACCGCGAAAATGCTTTGTTTGACACAAATTCCACGTGACCAAACGGGATTACAATCCAAGTACCAGGGGGTGAAAGACACGAGGCCTGTTTATTAGACTGTGGGTCTCCCTTCCCACCACATTAAACAACTCCAAACATCTCATTCTCCTTTTCATTTTCACACATAACACTTCACCATCGCAATGGCCGCGATTACCGTCAGCGTCTGCTCCCTTCCCTCGCCGCGTGCATCACCAGCACCAGCGCCTCAATTAAAGCGCCGGCGCCGATGCAGCCCGCCCCCCATCACCGCCCCATCACCGCCCCGGCGCTCGCCCGCGCCGCGCGAGAAGCGGAAGGAAGCGCGATAGCGCGCAGAAAGAGATACCCGCCGGCGCGGGGCGGCGCGGCGGTGATGGGCGACTGCAGAAGGCGCCGCGGGTTCCGCTGGCGGCCACGAGAAACGACCGCGAGAGGCGCGAGAGGGTGGCTGGGCGGGGAGGGGGCGGGGCAGGTGTAGGAGACAGGAGGGTGGGGAGGAAAGGAGGGCCGAAGAGGATTGTGGCGGGACGGAGCGGGGCGGATGAGGGGGCGGAAGAGGCGGGGCGTGAAGCGGAGCGGGATGAGGCGGGACGGAATGAGGCGGGACGGGATGAGGCGGGACGGGATGAGGCGGGCGGGATGAGGGGGGCAAGCTGAGGCGGGACAGGATGCGGCGGGGCGGGATGAGGCGGGGCAGGATGCGGCGGACAGATGAGGCGGGCGAGATGAGACGGGGAAGGATGAGACCGGGCAGGGTGAGGCGGGGCGGGATGTGGCGCGATGGGGTGAGGCTGGGAGATGAGGCGGGGCAGGACGAGGCGGGGCGAGATGAGACGGGGAAGGATGAGGCCGGGCAGGATGATGCAGGGTGAGTTGAGGCGGGGTAGATGAGGCGGGGATGGGATTAGGCAGGACAGGATGAGGTGGAGCGGATGAGGCGGGGCGAGATGAGATGGGAAGGATAAGGCCGGGCAGGATGAGGCGGGGCGGGATGAGGCGGGATGGGATGAGGTGGAGCAGATGAGGCAGGGCGAGATGAGACGGGGAAGGATGAGGCGGGGAGGGATGAGGCGGCGCGGAACGAGGCGAAGCGGGAGGAGGCGAAGCGGGATGAGGTAGAGCGGGAGGGGAAAGGGGAAAGACGAAGAGAGAGGCTGGGTGGGTTGTGGGAGCGGGTGGGATGGGTGCTGGAGAGAAAGAAGTGAGAGGAAGACGGGAGCGGCAGGGAACCGGGCGGGCCGAAGCGCCGGGGGGTGGGGCGAGGCAAGACGGAGAGGAGCGGGAGTGGGTGAATCAGAACTAGGGCGACTGACTGAGTTAGGGACCGGAAATTGGTTAGCGGATTCCCGCGAGGAGCGCTTACGCCGGGTGCTCCGCCGCTCGTTTATGATTTCATGGCCCCGGCGAGGGCCGCATGATCGTCAAAGCGCAGGCTGAACGAAAGAGGATGATTTAAGTGGTTGTAAAACTGGTAGCCTTTCGCACCGCGATGGGCACGTAAAGGGGAATAAAGTCTGTACTTGTTCTTGAGCCTCAGGTGTTTTATGAGATCCATTGATTAGCGTTTGCTGAAATCTTAGCAACAGTGGGTTTATCCGTTATCGCCGGATAAATGAGGTTCACTTACAAAGTTATACAAGTTTAGCACGGTGATGATAAAGTATAAAAAACTTTTTTTTCTACAACCGTATAGAAAGGTGAATCTCCACGTACTGCCATGCGTGCGTGAAGTTAGACTTTTCTTAAAACCTAAAAAACGTCACAATACCGTATAGAAAATACTTTTTTCTCGGTGCCGACACGTCATATTGAGTAAAAGGCACGCATGGTAGATTGGCTGCCACAGAAGTAAGGAAATAAAGCACATCTTAACGACACAGCAACTTTAATTTAATTATTTTTATGTGGTTCCCAATAACTATTAACATATTAGGCACGTTTCTCATAATTGATGATTGTAGAAGCAACATGAAATCTTACCATTTATGTACACGTGCAGAGTAGTGGTTTCGCGGATACAATCCATCCTATGTGTTCGACGATTCGTAGGTCAGATAATATCAATTATTATAAATATCTAAATATGAACTAAATAAACGCATATAGAAAGATATAAACAAATTAGGCAAGTTTATTGTAAATTACTATCAGAGGAGGAGCGGGAATAAAATTATATTTTAATCCTGTTTGTACCTGCGCGATTCCTTGGGTGACGGCTTTTCTTCCTAGATTGCGATTCGTTACTTTACTAATACATAATATTAGACAGATATTCTCGTTTAAACATAATTTTGTCACTTTTCAATCGGCTTCGATAGTTCTTTTTATTTTGATGTCTCAGTGATTGCATGAAACATTCATTGGTGTATTCTCGTGATTTTAATGTCGCGTGCATGAGAATGATCTAATACCTACTTCATTAATACACTTTACTTTTTGTACCACCTGCGGCAATACTTCAGTCCATCGTGTACTTTTGAATGACGTGCAACACTCTTAGTTGCAACAAAACAATGCTTGAAATATGTGTGATGCACCGGCGATGATTTCTCTTGAGTACATCCTCCGCACACAAACAACTTAAAATTTCTTAAGAACACCTGGGTGTTATTATCTTTGAATATAGAAATGAATCTTCAAAACTGGTTGAAGTGTTTTGGATGAATATTATACTTTACTCACAACGAACTGAGAACCTCCTATGTAAATGTTGTTAAAACATTTTTGAAATCTGCATTTTATATTTGTTTCGTACTTTCATTTATTAATCCTGATATTTGAACTTATTAATTGCAAACTTTCCGATGTTTTTTCCTCCCTGCGTGGTGGGAAAGTTCGATGAATACATGGCAAATATTCATGCTCTTAGCGGATTGCAAAGCACAACTTCTGGGATCGATATAATAACAATCGGCTTCTGCCAACTTGGCAAATATTGAATTAAAGTATGGAATTACTACGTTTGTTGCAGATGGCTTTGTTACGGGGATTGCTTTTCCGTCTCTTTCTCCTACCCTGAGGGGGTCAGCCGAACGTGGAGTAGAGTAAAAGGGCTTCTTACGAAAAACCTTGAATTAAATTTCCCTTCGTTGCTTTTACTGCGACCCAGTTTCGATGTCATCCTCGAGTTTACGTAAACTCCGGAACAAAGTAGGAAAAAAGTCCAATCTCAACCTTCCAATAAAAAAATCTTAAATTATCGCAGGTCTCGTAGAATTTCCATTCACAAACCCGTAATAAGCTAGGAGCTCAATTATTGGAGAGACAAGCAAAAAAGTTAAATTGATTTTTATTAAAGGCTGACTGGGACAGAACTTACGAAGTTTGTTGGTGTTGCGCCGTCGATGGAATATTTTTACATACTGCGAGACCTCTCGAAAGTTGTTCCTTACTTTTAATCGATTTTACTTCTAAAGGAAGGGCTTTGGGTGTAGACGATCGATAATTCGCACTCTCATCAGAGAGAAATATCACCCGGAAAGCAGAACTCAAACTTCTGTTGCTGTAATCATTACGCTGCGAGCAAAGTTACAATAGAAATGCGTTATGGATTTAACTGTTTTGGAGTGATTTGTTCATGTTAATTCAACTCCATTTTAAATCAGAAATAAACTAAGCACCCCTTACATTACATTATGAGGAGTCTAATTATGGGAAGTTTCTCTCCTTAGTCACTGCGACAGTAACTGTACTTGAAGCATTGGAATTATAATTTTATCACGCACTGCTAAAATTTATTAAAATATTAATTATCTATAAAATAATCCTACTTAAAAAATAAATTCACACTATTCCAAAACTTCCAGATCACATTACCCTAACCATTAATTCAAGAGTTGGAAATAAGTGATATTTTACAACCTAAAATTAACTAGATGGATTGCGGGGATTACAGAAACCTTTCCTCCTAATAGTGTTATTATTCATCACTTACTCACTACTCACAGTTTTTTTTAAAAAAGCGCACAATATTATTTAAAGATCTACAATTAAATGAAGTTACACAGAAAATTTTCAAGTCACAAGAATCAAAATGGTTGAAGTGGGGCTAGGAAAACAAGGACATACCTTGAAAGTTTGAACAAGAATGCTCGTCGAAAATTAGGTGTGTGTGGAATGTGATTCTAGAAAAGCTAGAAAAGTTTTAGTATTTACCACACGGAAATTAGAAAACCTCCAAAACATTTTTATGTCGATCAGTCAAAAAGACCAAAGAAATGACGCAGGCTTACAAATTCGGGAAGAAAACAATCACTATTCATTGTGAACACTGAGTTGAACATGTTTCTGAAACTTAAATTAATATGTTTTATATTTATTAAGGTCTGGAACAATGTGTTGTAGCAGACTATTACAGAAAATCCTAGTACGATCTACATTAATTTAAAAACGTAAAGCATCGTAAATGCTTATAATCACTGCAACGTTTTATGGAGGGACACAAAATTCAAATGATTGACATTTAAATGAAAATAAAATATCTTATGAAAACGGTTAATAAGAAGAAATTATAAAACATCTGGGGCCATTTCGTTTAAAGCAAAAATCTCGGAATTGTGTTGAGTTAAAAGCTCAAATCTCTTTCTAAACGAAAACAACTTACTGTTTTAAATAAAATATTTTTTGCAATTTTCTAAATGTATGAAGTTTTAAATGAAAATCGGAACTATACCATACTTATAAATCCACTGACTTTTCGATTAAAATGAGATTGAAGAAAAGCTTTTCAGCCATTTTCCAGAAAATGTTGAAAATGTCTTAGGGGCATCATGTAAAGTATCCCCCAAAATTGAAATATCTTTATAATATTCGTAAAGGCACAACTAGACCTTATTCCTGACATGTTTACCTCGTTTCAGTTCAAAATCCGCTAATCTGATAGTTACATGTAATACATCCATGTGTAGATTGCAATTTTCATGTACAAAATTGCATGTAAGAGTATCTCCCACCTACCTGCACCAGTATTAACTAACTTTGGAAAAGCGCTAATAGGTCTCAAAACTGAGAAGTGACCAGAGTTACAGCTCAAAAGAAACTCAAACACGCATTTAATGTTCGAAAATTTGAATCATATTATTAAGTCATTCCAATATTAATTATCCTCGTTACACTTAAGTATAGAGAAGAAAATTGCAACACATGTTTGCCATCAAGATGAGTAAGAAAAATAATATTTCGCTTTGAATCATTAATTAACAAATTTCTCTTTACGTACAAAACAAAAAATAATTTCAATACTTAATGGTAAAATTTGAATTCCAAGTAGGTACACATTACACCCAAAATAACAACAATAAGTACACCAGTCAGGAATCAACACATAAAGAATGTAACCATGTAAACCTGATACATATGTACTACTATTCATCATGATCTGCCCAAGATTTTTCTAAAGTTCTCACGGTCGCAAAACATCCACGCAAAAATGTGCCGACGCATATTTTTTTACTGAGCCAACGAAATGCGCGTTTAAAACCGCATCAATCGGCGGCGGCACCTTCAGCTGTTGGGCGCAGGTGGCGCCGCCGCCGGCCGGCACTGCAATCGATCAGTGCGCGGATCAGCTGCGGGTGCCAGGGTGACGGGCGAGGGACGGTGCAGCTGGGGCGGCAGTGGGGATGGGATGGGATGGGCGGGATCGGCGCCGGCGGCGGTGGGGAAAGCGAGGGGAAAAACGGTGGTTGGGAATGACAGGGTATTTTGATTGATTGATTGATTAGTAATTCCGGGCGCGTCAACTGCTAAGATAATGAGTCCCGTAAATGTAGTGCATGTTTTATTGCGGGAGATGAAGGTGATCTTCCTCGCTGTATAGCGAGGTTCGGCGCAGACCTCGTAGTCGGCTTCCTAAGTTATCCCCAACCAAGTATCTCCCACTAGCAGGGCACCGCCTCAACCAGGATAAACTAACTAAGCCCCTAGCATGTGTGGTAGTGCATTTGAGTGTAGGTAGGTAAGTAAGGGATGCGGATAGGACAAATGGAAGAGGAAGGAATGATTGTGCGCGTTCCGTTGCCCGTATGTTAGGATACCACTCCTGGATTCGCCTGGTGTTGATCGAAGAAACTACAGAAAACTACCGATCATAGCAGCAGGCCGCTTGAATTCTCCTCCAAACTGTGACTGAATTCTACCTAGCTATCTAGCAAGTGCGGAATATCCTGCCACCATCGAGACTAGGACCTTGCGGTGAGAGGCACGGTAATGACATGAATTAATCCCCTGAGCCACCCATACCGGTGGCAGGGAGGGGGCGGGACAGGAAACGGTGACGAGAGTGGTAGTCAGGGAGGAGGGGTGAGCCTCAGAGAGAGAACCAGCGTCACCAGATTGCTCACCGCCGGGGGCCACTCGAGTTTCCGGCCGGCCGCCGCCCACTGTTTCAAGCAGTGGAGACACTTGTGGATCAACTAAGCCTTCCCAACATTTTGCCTCAGATGACAACTCCGACATTAATTAGATTCTCAAAGCTACTTCCAAGCAGGTCTGGTGGTTGCAGCTGACAGTGACAAGGGATGACTGCCTCATCAGCCTGGCTAAGTACCGGGAGAGGTGGCTCAGTGCATCAACTGATGTCGCTGCAGCGCCCCTGACCGAGAGGTCCGAGGTTCGAGTCCTGACGGCGGTAGGAGTTTCGACACTAGCTTTTCAGCTACGTTGAATTCCGTTGCTGTCTGGAAGAGGATTCTAGCGTCTGACTGTTCTGATCGGTAGTTTTCCGTGGTTTCTACGATCAATACCAGGTGAATGCCAGAGTAGTACCCTAACAAACTGGCCACGAATCGCGCGCGATCATTCCTTCCTCTTCCTTGGCTTATCCCCACCCCTTACATACACAATTACACTAACATCTACTACACTATCACATGCCGGGAGACCGGTCAGGATCTTAGAGATTTTTCTGACTGGGGCAGTGCCCCGCACGGGGGAGGGGTACCTGGTTAGAGGAAACCCGCCAGTCAACAGTAGGTCAGCGCCGGATCGCACGATCTAGCGAGGAAAATCACCGACACCTCCCGATGATAAAAACATACACTACATTTATGGGACTAATGACGTCAGTAGTTGACGCGCCTGGCATTACTAACAACCAACCAACTTTCAAGATCATTCTCAAGAAATGGAGACATGAAAAACGTTAGACTTTGAAAAAACCTCTCTGCATTTTTGTGAATGCCATATCATCGTAGTTATGACATAAGTTAATTTTGAATGACATATGTTAATTTTTTTTGGGGGGGGGGAATTCAACAATGGCTGGAAAGTCAATGATGCCTAGGTATGAAAATTTCTGTTTGCAGGAAAGATACCTCTGATTCAGAACACTCTGTAAAATAAAATAGCAGTAAAATACTAACCATCACTTTCAGATAGTCGGGATTGATATTTGCTACCTCTTTCTCATCCATCACTATTTTAAGGAAAAAATAATCCTAAGATGAGTGAAGATTTCGAGAAGTGTATTCCACGCACAACCGTTAAGTTGCCACGGACATATTCACAATTTTTTTTGAACATTCGGGGCAGAAGTTCTTTCTTTGAAAAACATACATTATCCTTCATTACAATTGATTAACATTGAAAGTAGGTTCACATTGTCGTCCAAATGAAACTATCATCTCTAATGTCATTAGTTTTACACCCCAAAACATTACTTTTAATGACTAGAATTAAATAAGAACTGAAAATCATCTGAGGCAAATTCGTCAGACATTAGCGCAAGTAGTTTGATCCCAATTGTGAGGAATAATATCTCAGACTAAAGAAATTCTTTTCTTAAATTTCCGGCAGTCTTACTATAATTGTCTTTTCCCGTCGACAAACAAATCGAAAAGAATCGTACAGCGGGATAACTGCAGCTTGGAAATCGCCTTCCAAGTTCTTCCCTACTAGATTTTATGAAGATCTGGGTCGAGTATGGCTGGAATTATTCCTCGTAGCCATCTTCAAATCGCGTGCTACCCCCCAGAATTATCGTCTTCCTGACGTTTATGTTCCTCTCCTCCCATAAAAATATCCGCGAAAGGGATAAAGTCGAGCGACGACTCGATTTGCATCTCTTTTCCCGCCGGACGCCGCCGCATGCCAGCAGATATCGCCCTCGCCGCCTTCCGCTCCTTGTCAAATTCATTACCCGCCGCAGAACCCAATTCGGCGGCGGCCGGACGCGCGGCCAACAGCACTGCAGGAAGCCGCTTCAGCGCCAGCGCTAGGTGCGATTGAGATATTCAACACACTGTAATTGCAAGCCACCTTACGTACTCTTGGAACTGATTCAAACTGATTTAAAACGCATTTCACTTAATTCATTTTTGTATGTATTCGACGTTTTGGACCGGTAGCGGTATCTCAGTGCATCAACTGATGTCACTGCAGCGCCTCTAACCGGGAGGTCCTAGGTTCGAGTCCTGACGGCGGCAGGATTTTCGACACTAGCGTTTCAGCTAGGTCGAATTCAGCGGCTGTCTGGAGGAGAATTCTAGCGGCCGGCTGCTCCAATCGGTAGTTTTCCGTGGTTTCTCCGATCAACACCAGGCGAATGTCGGAGCAGTACCCTACAAAACGGGCCACGGACCGCGCGCGATCTGTCCTTCCTCTTCCTTGTCCTATCCTCTCCCCTTACACACTCACACTAACATGCACTACACTACCACATATTCCGGGAGACCGGTCGGGAGCTTAGAGCTTGTCCCGACTGGGGCGGTGCCCCGTTGGTGGGAGTGTCCTGGTTAGGGGGAATCCCCAGTAGCCGATGGTAGGTCGGCGCCGGATCTCACCATCCAGCGGGGGAAGATCACCGCCATCTCCCGAGAAAAAAACATGCACTACACTAACGGGACTAATGACCGAAGCAGTTGACGCGCCCGGAAACACGAAAAAATCAATCAATCGACGTTTTGGGTCGGTAGCCCGACTTCGCCGGCCAGCTACCGATATCCCCCTTGCCTGGTCCTAGTTAAATGCCCATGCTTAATAGTAGCGTAGTATAATTCGCCCCCCTGACAACTCAGCGTGTAGAACTACCCATGCACTACAATGCATCTTTAATGTCCTATTACCAGTTCATATTGCTAAAAAAGCATTTTCACAATCCTAACACGAAGATGCATGTAAGTTGATTTTCAAACACCAATTTTATATAACTGAAGAGAGTATCAATATTAAAGTACGCGTGTTAAAACGACATGAAACTTGCCAAAATATATCACAGTGCTTTTGTATGTATGTATTTGCTGTTAATGGGCCGAGAGTCTGGCATCGCCGGCCAGCTGTCGGTATCCCCCTTGCCTGGGCCTTGTTAAATGCCCATACTTGGGGGTAAGAGCGACACGAGGCGAAAATGACGTTTTCTCTTCACCGTAACTAGCAAGATCCACCTGCTTGGGCTTTTCTTCGCCACACAGCTACAGAAACTGGGATGATTTTAAAAGAAAGCTACAACTATATTTTTGCTTCGACCGGGAATCAAACCCGGGGACCACAGCACGGGATGCTAGTACGCTGCCCATGAGCCATCCCTGAGTCTAATTCATGTTTTTCAATATATTTTAAAGTTATACAATTAAAATTGATTTGCTTTATATAATGTTATTGATGGGTACTACCTATTCCTGTTGCTAAGTATTTGCTACGCTATTTGAAAATTCAAAGCACCTAAAACAAGCAAAGAAATATACTTTACGAGAATAAGATATCAGAAGACAAATAAATACACTTTATAAATGCTGTCAATAACAACAGTTATGATATTTTAGTTGTAAGAGTTTCTAAAAACGAGTTTCTTCCCGATGTCGAGGTCCCACTGACGTATTATTATGGACTACAAAACGTATATTGGATATTTCTTGTGTTTTTGACGATGCGGAAGATTATTCTTCCAGAAAAAAATCTCTTTTGATCGATGGCATAAAGAATATGGAAACTGAAACTTCTAAAAATATATGTTCCTTCGTTCTTAAGTACACTCTAGGTTATTTTGGTTTACTTATCAAGGTTTCCTTACTAGCAGTTTCCTGCGAAGTAGCAATTAATGGCTTGATTCCTCGTTTAACTTTCTAATAGGCAAGTTATTTCCTCTTGTGTATATTAGAGGATAACGATTATACAATTACACACTTGCGGGACAGTCATGTAACTTTAACACGCAAAAAAGCGAAATGACTGTGCACAAGGTTATTAGTAGTTTACGATATAAGTGTCGTAAAGCATCTTATTACAATACGAGATTGGAAGATTGCCAAACGAGGCCGTTAGGCCGAGTTTGGTAACCAATCGAGTATTGTAATAAGATGTTACGACACGTATATCGTACAACGTTTTATCCACTTTGTAAAAATTAGTTAGATTTAATCTAAAAGATCGTCCTACGCGTTCGTTTAGTACTAACGATTTATTTTCTAGAAGTGGCGACACTGTTTCTAACAATGATAACAATTGAAACACATTTGGTGTCAACCTCAAGCTTTGTGTATTCTTTCCACGGTGTAAGAGTATTTTTTCCAATATGAGTGACAGCAGCTGTGATTCTGACATCGAAATAGCAGCAAATGCTGCTCTAGACACGCTATTACCAGAGAAATCACGAAAAAAATATGAGCGTGAATACACTTTATTTAGAGACTGGAGTGCAACCAAACATATTAAAACCATTTCGGAAAAAGTTATGATGGCGTACTTCTCTGGTAAGTCTAAAAAGAGAAACCCTCAAGTCTATGGTCACATTATTCCATGTTAAAGAGTACAATATTACTTAATGATAATGTGGACATAAGTAAGTTCACACAATTGATAGCTTTCTTAAAAAGAAAGAGCGAAGGATACATGAGCAAGAAATCTAAAATATTTTCGAAAGATGACATACATAAATTTTTAATAGAGGCAGATAATGAAATTTATTTAATGATGAAGGTGACATTAATAGTTGGCGTTTTTGGAGCTTGCCGTAGAGAGGAATTGAAAAATTTAGAATTAAGTGATATAGAGGATAAGAATACGTATATTATAATTAATATACCAAACACCAAGACATTAATTTCAAGACAATTTGTTATTACTCAAGGAAGTGTCAAAGAATTCAACTGTTTGGAGACTTTTCGTCAATATTTTCGCCTTCGGCCGGAAAATGTCAAGCACGATCGTTTCTTTCTCTCCTACAAGAATGGAAAATGTTCTTCGCAACCAGTTGGGATAAATACTTTTGGAAACATTCAAAAAAAAATAGCAATGTATCTTGGTTTGAAGAATTCTGAAACTTTTACAGGACATTGCTTTCGTCGATCATCTGCTTCTTTACTCGCCGATGCAGGTGCTGACATGAATGTGTTAAAGAGGCACGGTGGATGGAAGTCAAATTCTGTTGCTGAAGGTTATGTCGAAACATCAGTGCAAAATAAAAAAGAGATAGCTATGAAAATTATGGGGGAAAATATTTCGAATGTGGAATCTACAAATATTTCAAATGCAAATATGAATTGTACAGCTTCAACATCATCGGGAATTACGGTATCAAATTGCAGCAAATTTGTAATTAATGTTTACAACAAATAAGCATAGCTATTATTATAATTTGAACTCTTATTCTGTTAAAAAGTTATGTCAATAAAAATTCTTTGAACAATTGTTGTTATTTTTAATAGTAGGAATCAAGCTAGTCGCGGAATAACCCATTACAAAACGAGTGTCGTAATGAAGTACTTTACCGCACTGGGTGCGGTAAAGAGCTTCATTACGACACTGAACCTAATGTCGTAATGTTTGACTTTACCTAACCAAAGTGGATAAAAATTATTATCATTCTAGCTCTCAGACTTGTAAATGAATGCAATATTACATGTCACGAAAGTGTTGACAAAGAGCATCATAGCATTTCTTCTTACATTTTATTATCGTCATCACCATCATTTCTACCGCGGTCCGCCCACGCCACCTCCATCAAACCCGCAACTCCCATCCAGGCCTTTGCCCCCCCCCCCTTACGGACCCCTCCACCTCGCCTTAAACACCGCGGCACTCTCTCCCCCGCCATTCCCTCAGCGCCCGTGCCGTCTCTTAATTACGCAATTTGCAGTGCTGGTTGGTGTAAATAAGCGCACTGCACCCAGACGCAGCGCCGCGGACGGTTAACGACGTTACACGACGGGAGGACCGCGGCGCGGCGTCCAGACCCACAGCCGGCGCTGCCCTCGCGGGCCAGGCATGCGGATGCGAGAGGCGAACCCAATTCCACAGGGACCGCCTGCTGCGCACCTACAGTTGGGCCAAATTGCGTTTCCAAAACAGTACGTCGACCGTAGTATAGCGCGAGTAGTTTTGACGTATGTGGCTGCAAGCGAGTATCGAATTGCTCAAAAAGTTAGCGAGGGTACGTTTTCCTATTATGTTGTGAGAATGTCGTGCAATATCACCTCCAAAGTTATGATCGTGTAAACAATTTCCAACTGTCACATGACCAGCATGAAGTAAGATTACTCACGAAATTAGACCGCGGATCCACGAATATGTAAAATTTACCTATTGTCACAAACGAATGTCGAATAATTGAAGAAACACGAAATAATTACATTTTTATTCTGAGATGTGTGTGACACGAGCCAAAATACGTTTGCAAAAGAAGATATGTTTATGTAATTTGCGTGGAAATGAGAAACCAGCAAGTAGATAATGCTGGCTTATTTCACAATATTTCCTTTTAAACTTTCTCTCTCTCATTCTCACTTTCTCTCTCCCACTCTGAAAGATGCATTTGATCTGTAAAAGATAGTAACAACAGACATTTTACATTACATTCATTCAAATAGTTTATGCTAATGCGGATAATGTTAGGGTTATAAGTAGTGGGCGGATTTTGATGACCTAAAACATCGTCAAAAATGATCAATGAAATGCTCTTAAAATGCTTTAAAAATGCCCTAAAACTAAAGAAAAATAACGTAAAAAATCTTATCAAAACCAATTCGGATAAACAACTCAAGCTGTTGGATACGTTACTGATGTAATCCAGGTTTCTTCCATTCGTTCGAGTGAGCTCAGCTTTCAAACTTTTGGTTTGGACTATTCTTTACCAGAAAATATGTCCCGAAATCAGTCGAACCGGCAATGGCGCTTATTCACGTCACAAGAAATACAAACTCACAACTATTGTCAAAACAATATCTGAGCGAACAAATCGAAAGGCTATTGAGTAAGTCTGTGAAGAACATTTGTTGCATCTAGTAAATATTATTTGAAGCAAGTACCATGAAAAATTACATTAAAATCGATTAAATCAGCAAAAAAGAATTAAAAATGACAGAAAATGTAAAAAATGACGTATATTCGAAATGGACAAAAATTGCAAAATAATGACCTACAAAAATGGGTCATTTTCTCTTTTTCTTAACATAAAATGAATTTCTATACTAAACGGCATTGTTCTAAAGTGAAAAGAAAAAAATGACCTTTCATTAAAAATTCATCTCTAGTTATATAATACCCTGTAATATATTAAAGCGTGGCAACACATTAGAGAAGTCCACGTCCGCTGAGAAAAGCAATGTGTGTAGTGCTGTCAGCACCGCCTCCTGGGTTATCCGCGCGCACATCTGCCTGTGCGGCGCCCGTGCGCGGGCGGGGCCATGGCGGGGCGTGGGCGGGGTCTGGGCGGGGCTGGGGGCGCGCGGATGAATATGTTCGCGTCTGAAATTCCGCATCTGCGAGCGCGAGGAGATTAATTGGCGGGCGGCGCGCGCCCTCGGACGCGGAAAGGGCAAAAGGGCGAATGGACAGCGCCCGCCGCCGCCCCTCCCTTCCCCTCCCCTTCCCTTCCCCGCTTCCATTTCATCCTGCTCCGCTCCGCCCTCTCCCACACGACGACCTCTCCGACTTGTCACGCGTGTTGTGGTCTGGCTTCTCCCGCCTCGCCCTGGCCAGGCTGCCTGCCCGTCAAGTTCTGCTGCTTTGCCCCCGCTCACTCCCGCCTCAGCTCCGCTCTCGGGCGCTCCTTGTTACGCGGGGCGTGATGCAGTCTTTCATTCTTCTTCGTTTGTCACCTGCCTATCTCTCACGCTTTGATATCCCTTTAGAACCGTGCCGCACTACAAAACCTCATTACACGCATAGTTCATTAGAACTTCTGCGCTCTGTCGAACGTATTTTTTAATACAAATGGTATTGTCAATTTGTTATGTATTTAGTTTTGATTCTAAGAAGTAACGAAACAAATTCAGGGTTGTTCATTCTATCATACGCGAACGAAATTGTTAAGTGTCCATTTTGCGCTATCTGTCATGCATACTTCCAAGATTTTCTGTAGTCATTGCACATCAAAATAGGATTGTTTTCAGAACACCATAAGCTTCTTCACTCTTGTCATTACTCTCGACCAAAGCTACAATAATTGAATCAAACCAGGTTTCTTTTAAGTGATTGTTTAGAGAAAATATGTATTGATGAATTTGTAACAAGGCAATGGAGATCGTGGTTAAAGTAAAAACAAATTACCATTTGGGAGCGTATTAAATGTATTACACGTTCACGTAAGAAACATTTATTGGTAAATTTAATTAAGAAATTTAAGTAAAAATTTGTATCCTCCGATTGTACTACTAGTAGAAGTGAAAGAAAGAAATTGCACACAGAATACACAATTTTTTGTTCATTACGGATATGAAACACAGCACTCATCCAGGATGTTACCATCTGAACTAAAGAAAAAATAACACAAATGATAAATAATAATACAAATGTTTACTAGATGTAGATGAAGATAAATACAAATGATTTTCTTTCCCATGATGTACTACGTTTTTACCACGCCGTCTTTTCTAGCCATCAAATTTTACAGAAAACGCTTTTCTCTTTCATGCACTAACATTTATAGGCACGATTACTCTTTCCGAAAGTCCTTCTTCAGACACCCCTCGATCCGCCACTCTCATTCACGCACCACCTTTCCCCTCCTTAGCACCGCTTGAACCCACCCCTTCCCCCTCCACCCGGATTCTGCGATAAGTTACCCCTCGCGCCACTCCGTATCTTCCGCGAGCGAACGACACGAGCATCATTGTTCCTCGCTTCGGGCGCGGGACGGAGCCATCTGTAACGGCGACCGCTTTAATTTAGGCTGAAAAGTTGGCCGCGTCGGCCCGGCCGTGCGTGTGCGATTTATGACCTCTGGCCCGCAAATTTCTTGCGTGGGCGTGAGCCCAATCTCGTGTCCCTCCCTCCGAACCAACTGCGAGGGGGTACGAAGCATCCCTCTCAACCGAACCTCGCACGTGCTTGGCACCTACCCTCGAACTAATGAGCAGCACGTAATCGACGTGCTTCCAGTTCTTTGTCTGTTGTGCACCTTTCTGGTAAAAAGAGTTGCTTGATGTATTTTGGGGGTTTCCGTAAGATATTTATCTGAGTCATTCAGCATTGACGTTTATACATCACTTTGTTACTTAACTCTGAACAAGGTTCAGAATGGTCTGTTGTTTCACGAGAAACAGCACCTATTTTATCTGCCCGAAAGAATTTTCTCCTGGTGAGCTTGTGGATTAAACTCTCGTCACAGTTTACTTCGTAGTCTAGCGTAGCTCAGTGTGTGATACTATTTCATTCATTGGGACTCAAAAGAATCAAAGTAACACCGAGAATACATACTCGTATGTATGAAGTAAAATATTTGCAGTAAGGTTTCTCCGAAAACTTTTAACTTCCTCTGAATGTACCCGATGAAAAACTTTTTTTGAAAGATAATTTCATTTAAACTACATAAAAGGGAAAGCTTTCAAAAAAGTCATACATTTTTTCTTTAAAAAAAGCTCTTTCTATCATTGAATGTGTGCGTGCGGTTGTATCGGGCCGTCTATGTTCATTTCTCACGACGCATCACGTGCTGGCAAAGGGCGCCGAGATGGGAGAGGCAGATTTTTGATTCGAAAAGCGAGGCCAGAGGAACGGCCGTCGCGGCCATAAATCTGCGCCGAGTGAACAGCGAATGCGAGGCGAGGCGAGGCGAGGCGAGCGGGAAGCCGGCGCGTGGAGGCGTGGAAGTGTGGAGGGTGGATGGCGGCGAAGTCCGAGTTCTGATTGCGGCCAATTGAAGGCGCCGCTTCGCTCTCGCTGACGCCGCAGCGCTGCCTGGGCGATCGCAGCGCCAGCCGGCGGCGGCTGGGGTGGCGACAATGCGGGCGCGGCGCGGAGGCCGGACAGCGGGGTGGCGGTGGGCGGGGAGGGATGGTGACTTGGATGGTGACTTGGAGGCAGAAGTCGGTATAAGGGCGATGGGGGAAGAGAGGGAGGTGGGGGTCGGTGAGGTCGGTGAGGGTGAGGGTCGTGAGGGTCAGTGAGGTCAGGGTCCGGAGGGTCGGTCGGGGTCGGTGGGGGTCGGTGGGGTCGGTGGGGGTCAGTGGGGACGGTGGGGACGGTGAGGTCGGTGACGGTCGGCGAGGGTCGCGAGGGTCAGTGAGGGGCGTGAGGGCGGTGAGGGGCGGTGAGGGGCGGTGAGGGGCGGTGAGGAGTGGTGAGGGGCGGTGCGGGGCGGTGAGGGGCGGTGGGGCGGTGCCGTTTGCATTGGCGACAATGCGGGCGGAGGCGGGAAGTGGGGGGTGGGAAGCTGCGAAGGGGTAGCGAGGTGTCGGACGTAGGGGCGGTGGCTTGGGAGCCGATGAGGGAAAGGTGGCGGCGGGATCGACACGGCGGTTGGCGGTGTGAGCAGTGTGAACGGAGTGGGTGTTGGGGAGGGTGTGCGTGGTGGGGGCGGTAGGGGCGGCGGGGTGGCGGCGGGGGTGGTGTTGACAATATGGTCAGCGGTGGGGACTAGGGGCGGGAAGCTGCGAGATTGTGGTGAGGTGACGGAATGTGGGGCGGTGGATTAGGGGTAACCAGGAAATGGTGGTGATGGGGGCGGTGGAAGTGGAGCGAGGAACGGACGCGGGGCCAGGAGTCGCGATAGCAGTAGAATGAGGACATCGATAACAGACGTGCAAGTGGCGCCCGCCATTGACGGCACCCTGGCTGGGGGTGGGGTCAAAGAATGAAGGTAGTGATCGTACCAGCGAGAGTGACGGCGTCAAGTGTGGAAACGGTGCCGGCATACGTGGTCGCTCAGGGCATCAATCGAGGTCACTGTAGTGCCTCTAACGGGGAGGTCCTAAGTTTCCAGGGGGGTGGCTTGGTAGGCAACGAGAGAAATGTGACGATGGGGGGGGGGATCTGGGGACGATGGAGGGTGGTGTGGGCGGCTGTACGGCGGCGGTTGGGCTAGCGACAGTGCGCGCAGCGGCGGGGAATCGGGCATCGGGGTGGCGGAGGGCGACGAGGGGAGATGACAGAATTTTAGACACTAGCTATATAGCAAGCTAGAACTCAGCCGAACCTAACTTCACCTCTCATTTACACTCTTGCCCCGCTGATGGGAGTACCTGGTGGAGAAAACCCGGTAGCCGACAAATAGGTCGACGCCAAATCTCGCCATCCACCAGGAGAATATCTCCGCCACCATCAGCGAAAAAAACATGCACTACTCTTATGGGACTAATAACCTTAGCAGTTGACTCGCCCGGAAACACTAATTAATCAATCGGTCAATGCAAATGGTGACGATAATAGTAATAGGCAGGAGTGTAAGTGGCAAAGTCGGGAGGGAGCGGCTGATGGATAGAAGTCAGCGAGTTGGTGTTGGCCGCTGCCCTCGATGTCGGAGGCGAAGGCGAGGGAAGTGTGAGGTGAAGGCGGTAGGGTGGGAGAGGGTGGCTGAGGCCGCTGCAAGGTCGCTCTGATAGTCCCCCCAGCTGCAGCGTAAGCAACTTCGCTCGCCTGCGCAAAAGTGGAAGAAAGGCGGAAAAATGAGCTGGCTGGAATTTTGCTAGCCTAGTGTGTGCAAGGTAGGCACTATGTGTTAAATTAATAGTACATTATTTAACAGTGAGGAATCCTCATCTGGAATTTAGGCAATCAAACGTAATTACGTTTTATTCTCTTAAAAAGAAATGTTCGTTTAAAGAAACACTAGATTTTTGAGGTTTCGAAAAAAGTTTGCCCAAATCAGTTAAAAAACTGACTCTTCAGAATTATCATTGAATACGGGGTAAGAACTTACGAGTGATTTGAAATAAAGGAATCGTCTTTTCTGTGTTTTTGAGAGCTTTTTATAAAAAATATAGATTAATTTTACCACTAAGAGGTTCAAATTTATTTAAATACGTTTGGATTACTTTTGGAAACCGACGATTCGCCAAAGATACTATTAACAACCACTTCTTCCACGTAATATTTATTACAATCTACGAAGTGTACTACTCTCACGATAAATTAGTTCATGTTAATACGCTCTTGGACAAAACACATTCGTTGAAGATTGAAATCAAAATTTTCTGTTGAAATGGAGTGTCACGTAGCCTACAATTAGTGTCAAAAATATAGTTTTGTCCAGCGGAGGAATGATAATATCTTGACATGATTTAGCGAGTGTAAGGAATATTAAGAACTTCGCAGTGAAAAGAAAGGCCATTGGCGACATTTAAACCGTAATCTCTTGCAGTTGAAAACCGCACATGAGAGTTAAGAAGATACGATCGACGACACAGAACAACATAATTACCCGACGACATAGCATACACTCAGATCTCTCTCACCAACATTTGCATGACCCCACATTATCACCCTCGTTTCGTCGAATGGCCCGAACACACACATAAACGTTGATGACACAATCATGATCATCTGCGTGTCAGTAAGTTATAATCATGAATAAACAAAGAAACATAGGGCAAGGATACCATGGCCATTTCCTACGTCAGATTAATTTGCCAATTACGTTATCCTAATTTGGTTAAATAAAAACCTTAAATTGATGAGAAGGCTCAAAATACAATTTCTCTTTGAAAATAAAGCTGTAGCAATAGGGTAATTATTATTTGTCGTTAAAGTTGAAAAATACACGTTTTACATATTCTAAATCAATTATGCTTCAATAGGATATTGTTGAATATGAAATGTATAATAGCACTGCAATGAGAGCGGCATTTAAAAAACTTAAAAGACTTTCGATTTGTATTTAATTATAACACGCAATCGCATTTGTTTTTGTAGACACCAGTGATTTACATAAACAGGTACTATTCATTAGGAAAATTTGTTGATTCCAGGGACAATCACAGATTATCTTTTCTCTTGGAGAGAATATAGGTATGTAGTTAGTAGATAGGATATAGAATATGCATTTTATAATAAATTACAATCGGAAATTCATCATAATTATAAGAGGATTTTGCAATTAATTAACATTGTAAAAGATCCTCAAGCCTAAATGATGCCTCTGAGCTAAATTCAAATCGCCTATTTCGTCGCCCAAAGTAATACCTTCTTTCTCCCATGGTTGGGGAAAGGAGCGTAACGAAATTTGCGTGGTCAGACGGCAGAGCAGGCCTCATGGCCTGAGTATCACCACGTAAAATAAGGCAAATTCAATTCAATTCAATTCAAACATTTCAGACCACGAATGTCAAGAATTGAGCACATGGTTGAATTTCAGCCTAATGAGGAAGCACCTTAAAACACATGCAGCATTACATCCAAGGGCACTCGTCCGTCATAAGTCCACCGCAGCATCGCGCCCACCCGGCGCCACCTCGTGGGGGGGGGGGGGCTGCAAACTGCCCTGAAGAAGCGGCCTCAGCCGCGGCCTTGGAGGCGATGAGAAACAACCACCATTTCCCTCAGCCAACGCTCCTTTTACGCCCATTTTTCTGCGTTTTTTGTTTAATTAAAGTAGAGGACCGAGCTGAAACGCACCGCGTGACATGGGAGTCTGGGACCCGCGTGCTGTTTTCGCCCGCAGAAGCGACGGGGAGAGTCGGGGGACAGAGAGCGGGGGTAGGGTGCATAAACGCGTGGGAACGGTGGCGCTACGGGAGGCGGTGCGCTAGAAGGGCAAAGAACAAAAGGCGGAAAGGGTGGAGGGGACATAGGGTTGGAGCGGATTGGGCTGAGCGAAGGGTGAAGGGTGAGGTGGATCGGAACGGAGTTATGAAGAGTAGGGTGTGTCGGAGGAGAGGGGACATTGCGGAAGCGACGTGCAAATGGGGGGAGGGGCGAGGGAACGGGGGAGATGAGGAGGGGCAGGGTGGAGAAAGAGTTGAGGTGGAGTAACGGAGCGGAAGGAGGAGCGAGAAAAACAACCAGGGAGAAGGAACGAACAGACGAAGAGGAGAGGAGAAGCGAGGAGATGGCAGGGAGGGGAGCGAAGTGAAAGGTCGGGGAAAAGGAGCGGGGAAGAGAGTGGAGGAGTGTGAAGGGGAGTGGGAGGAGGAGCAGGCAGGAGGAGTGAGGGGGAGTAAGGGGGAGGAGTGGGAAGAAAGAGCAGCCTAAAGAGTAGCGGAGAGGGGAGAAGTGTGCAAAGGAGCGGGGAGGTGAACCGGAAGAGAGGGGCGGG
>BLKR01006344.1:0-59408 GCA_011170035.1 Teleogryllus occipitalis
ATACGATTAAATTAAAGTTGTTCGTTAAGAGCTGTGTTTAAAATGAGGTATGTTTGATACGTCACGAGAAATATTTTGAAAAAGTATTTCCACATTCTTACAGCATTTGTGAGAATTCTTTAATACATGGTAGTAATTACCAGCGACTCGTGGCATCCATTTCACCTGAAATGGATGCTCTACTAGGGTTGAACTCCCACCAGTGTGGCAGGATATTTCACACTAGGTAGATAGCTAGGTCGAAGTTAGCCGCTGACAGGGGGAGGATTATAGCTGCCGGTTGCTCTGATCGGTAGTTTTCCGAGGTTTCTCCGATCAACACCAGGCGAATGTCGGAGCAGTACCCTAACAAATGGGCCATACACGGCACGCGATCATTCCCTCCTCTTCCTCGTCCTCTCTCCTTGCGCACGCACACACATACTTAAACCTACAGGCATTATACTACCACACATGTTTGGAGACCATTCAGAAGCATAGAACCTGTCCTTGGTGGAGCGGTTCCCCACTGGTGGGAGATACCTGGATGGGAGAAACAAGCCGACGTGTATGTCGGTGCCGGATCTCACCATCTAGAGGGCAGGAATACCGCCACATCCCGGGATAAAACATTCACTATTGTAACGGAACTAATGAAAGTAGCATTCGTTGGACCCGGAAACATCAATCAAGCAATCAATCGTAGAACTGAATCGGAGTTGTTCCACAGAACTTCTCGTCCATTAACTAATTAACCCTGGCGTGCCCGAAATGTATCTCTCAGATATAGATGAAAATTTTTCTGAATGCGAAAGATCTCAAGATCCTTTTACTGAAATATTTTATTCCGTTCGTACATGTCTCCCAATGCAAATGTTAATGACTCTTACATTGCAGAATTCTTGTCTGAATACTTATGGTGAGAAAGATAAAAAATTGACAAAGTACACACAAAAATCATTGAAAATCTTATTATCCTTTTAAATATTAAATACAATTTACACAAATTATTTTGGGATTTTCTAAACAAATAGTACATATTTTACTTTTTCACAAAAATAGTTAGGTCTTTTTTTTTTTTTTTTTTTTTTTCAAGGTTCGCATTTTTTTCATTTCCCTGTAGACGTCTCCTGCACATCTTCTTTCTCTTGGTATGAAATTATGACAGTCAATTGTAGATGAGACAAATTATTAGATTTTCTTAATAGGCACTTGTCATAGACACGGCTGAAAGTAATGCCATGATACCTACCGCTCAGGCCAGGAGCTCACAATGCACTGGAGGCATTGCACCCACGTGTATGACAGACATCGCGAAGCGCAGCGATCAAGTTTCAACATGCTCACGGAAAATGATTCAGCAAAAGGATAAAAATAAAAGGCCAGGCGATCTCAGAAAAGTTCAAAGAAGGAATACATGAAATATCAGACGACTAATGCATCGCAATAAAGGAACATAAAATTACCGTGGCTTGGATCTCACAGATCTATTACGAGCACTCACGGGTTAAACAAGTTGTTCTAAGTGCATGTTGGATCGAAAAATGCAACCGAATAAAGCATTTCATACCGTTCGTCTGATTTGAAAGTTTGCCAGAATTTCGTGCGAACGCAGTGTGTCTGTGCCTGCATTGTTGTATTTGAAATATTCGTTCATAAGCGGCCGTGTCTGTGAATTTGACCGAGCATTGATCCTCTCTGACCGTATCCTAAGTGGTCATGGAAACCATGGAGACCACTGATCAGCGAAGCTGACTTACACATTGTACCAAACTACTTGACGTTTAAAAGACACATGATAACGCCGTCAGTGGTTTTTTACTAGTGACACACAGTTGCAGCAGACGTGATGTTTCCTTATTGCCCCAATTTCGGAATGAATAAATGAAAGAGAGAGCGCTTCTGACACGCATTTTTGACACCCAATTTCAAATTATCACATCATTAGAAGAACCTTGATAATACATGCATGAGACTACAAAATATCGAAAGTACAAAAGGGCTAAAATCGTGTCTTCATGGAAAGGTCAACCACCACGCACGAGCCAACTACAAAAAATCGCGACAAAGCTGTTTCTACCGTGGCCCAACAGTCAAGCACAAAGAAAAATAGTACAACGATTAAGTACTCATTTCCGGCAAGGGACACAGAATCTCAGATGTTTAACACAAGCTAATTTCCGGCACCAGACTGGGATCAAAATCGTTATCTTCCAGTCATGGGTATTTCCAAAAAAATTGTCACGTTTAAAGCTCGCGACTTCAGGATCTGGTGTTTGATTAATGAGAGACGGAGGGACTATTCATCATCACATAGCCCATCTCTCATACATAGTGAAAATCGTTGACAAGTCTTGGATTAAAATGAAATTTATTTTTAAGTTATATATGGAAAAGCATAGCAAGGATGATCACGTCCTGCAGCAACATAAAAATTTTACAATTCTAGTTATTTCTAGTTATTTTTACAATTCATCAAAAACATTTGGATTTAAAAAGAGCAAAATATTCCCACGAATCCAGCCGATATTTTATATTTGTTACCTTGATATTGCAGCCGCCTTTTGCCGAGGGCGGGAGCGCAGCGGCTGGCTCAAATGCAAACGCCGCCTGAGTGACAGAGCAAACATCAGCCTCATCGATTGTGTTAAACACAATTTCCGTCTGTCGCAGTTCGTTGGGCATCTCTCGCACAGAAACCACTGCGACTAGGCTGTTATGAAACTGCAGTGTAAATACAGATATAGAAGACAGATACAGAAGACATAAGGTCTTCTCTCGAAAAATTTATATAGGTAGTTTTACCTTTTTGAAAAAAATTATTTTGAAAAGTCATTAATCAAACATGAACATTTTTCCGTTGTAAATGGTGGTGGTACGTTCCACTTTCACTTTTCATCGATTAATTAAATCTTTCATATACCTTCGTATTTGTTTATTTGTATGTTTTCTGAATCCATATTCATAGTTGGCGATACACTTTCAATCAAGAAGTTTCGTCGTGGATGACACCTTACTGTCGCCCACATCCAAGTTTCACCAAACCAAAAAGCAAAATCGAAGAAAAAGTAAAAAAAATAAAATAAAAAAAAAATTAAAAAAACAGAGATAGGAAGACATGATAACATTGAATGGGATTTAATGAAGCATGAAAAAGTAGTGCTTACTTTACGTTAATGGCGAAAAGTCATTATTTAAGATGAAATTACTAATTGAGAGGGGAAATTGTGGTCAATGATTGAGAAAAGGAGTTAGGGGTTGAAATCACATATAAATGTCCCTAATGCCAAAATGTGTTTTGAATTTATCTCTACAAATAGATAACTTGTGTCATCTCTTCTTATAAAACCCTCAAGTACTGTGGAATCAATTTTCATTTTATTGCTTGATAATTTGCTGAAGATATACTTTCTTATTCTTTATTAATCAGATATTCGTAAAAGTAGAGGGCTTACGGACAGAGAATTATTTCATGATCAGTTGTTTAATGCTTTTATCTCATTAATCAGTGTACATCTAGTGTTGATTTACCTAACAACGAAGCCATTTCATTAGGTAATCCTACGTAACGGCCATAAATAAAGTAATCAGAGCTCGCTCAAAGAATTAGCTTTATGTCTGAAGAGTGAGGACATTTTGAGACAAATGGAAAAGAGGATTGATTATCTCTGCAATGAAGAGTGAACATTTAAACAACTGAGTGGTACAAAGATTTTATTTATTTGTTCAATGTATTCTATTGTATTCATCAGTTGTACATGCTTCTAAGGTAATGCCAAAAGTCCTCATTATTAACATTATATTCTTTATACGTGTCAAGCGTTATCTTGCTTTGTCCCTTCGACATCTTGGATTTGTGGCAACGCCAAACATCATTTTTATCCCGCAGGCAAGGTAGTATTTATCATGAGTTCGTAATCCGGAGACAAGCAAACCATTCATTCGTTACCTCTAATTTCTGAACCGTGTGAATTAAAATGTAAATGTTGAACTTATCAAGCCAAGAGCGTAGGAGGGGCAAATTGTCTTCTCTGCCCAGGTATATGATATTGAGGATCGTGAAATCTTGTAGTTTCACTTTTAAAACTACTGTTGTGAGATTTTATTCTGAATATGTTTGGGCACACCAGATCTCTGAAAGCTTTCCTAAGCTATCATCTTTCCTAAAATCTTTTCAAGATATTATAAACCTCCCTCAAAGCCTAAATGGTGTAACTCCGTTTTTAATGATCAAATCAATTAATCGAGTACTGCAAGTGGCGTGCTACTAGCATACGATAATCATAGAATGCTTCCTGCTGAATACAGTTATCAACCTAACTGAAAATGAAGTGATACACCACTGGGGATTTAATGGGGCTCATACGTCGACCAAATACGGTATTTTTATATATTTATTGACATTTAAAAATAAAAAAAATAATTGAATTTGACGTATGGCGAAAAAGTACAATTATACCTATTGCGTTTGGTAATATTTTCTGTAAAATTCTTTTATAAGCAGTTTCATGGAACGAAAATTTTATAAAAACTAGCTTTCATACGGTAAATTTTGGAGTTTAATAGTAGTTTCTTTCGAAACTAGTGTTGTGATACGATGTACGGAACTCATATCGTAACATCTTATCGTCCACTTTGTAAAAATTCAAATTATTAATATTTTCGTTTAAATATTGACTGTTCGTCCTGGTAATGTAACCAACTTTTATTGGTAGTAGTTCGTAAGACGCCATGGCATATTAAAAGAATGACGATAGGATGCGTCGTGTAGTTGCACTAGTTATTGCTTGAGAAAGCAAGTCATTCACTTCGTGAATGACTTAAATATGAATAATAATGGAAGATTAAATCGGAAGAACTAATTATCTCTACGATCAATACTACGAAAAATGTTACGATGTTACGACAAATATTTATATAAGTTATTATACGTAATTGGTCACGTTTCTGAAGGGAAAAATTGTCGGATATGTGCCCAAGAAATCAGGAACTTTTTAAAATAAGATATCCATAGTTTCAACTCCATCTAACTTTTTCAAAATATCTTTTTCAAAACAGATTTTCAATGTTCTTACTGCAGGTAAATGACGACTGTTATTTAATGATGAAAGTAACATTGATCGATGGGATTTCTGGAGCCTGCTGAAGAGAACTGAAAAATATGACGTAAACGATGCGGATGACAACGATACTTAAAAAAAAAAGTATCAAATACTAAAACTAACCATTTGAGACCATTTGTCATGAGAGGAAATGTTGAAGGATTTAATTTTTTTGAAGAGTTGAAAAAATTCTTTCGTAGTCGCCCTCGAACTAGAAAACATGATCGCTTTTTTGTAAAGAACAAAAATGGAAAATGCTCGTCGCAACCTGTTGGCATTAACACAATTAAGGCCATCATAAACATATTGGCACATATCTTAGGCTAATTAATTCTGAAAGATAAACTGGTCTCTGCGTTCGAAGATCATTTGCATCCTTGCTCGCCGTCTGTGGTGCTGATTGGCAAGACATGCAAGATGGAAGTTCAGTTACGTAGCAAAAGGCAACTGGAATCGTCACTTGAAAACAGAAAGGAAATAGCTACAAAATCATGGGTTAAATACTTCATATATTGAAGGAAATATTCAAATTTTAACTTCTACATAGCCGACCTGGATGGCCGAGGTGGCTAAGAGCGAGTACCGACTCAGCGCTTCCGTCCGAAGGGTCGCGGGTTCGAGTCCCGCCTTGGGCATGGCTGTTTGTCCCTTGACTTTGTGTGTGTGTGTTGTCGCGGAGGGCCTCGCGTTCTGCTGACCCCAGATCAGAGGAGCCCGCAAGAATGTTTGTCTAGAGTATGGTCGAATATGCGTCCCTTCGGGACGTAAAGGGCAACCGGCTGTCGGCTGGATAAAAGCCCTAGGAAAAAAACAAAACTTCTACATATGTGGGAATCAGTTTGAATAATTGTGTAATTGTAGTAATTAATGTGTTCGATAACAGATGTTCTTTATAGTTTTGACTTTTGTGTATAGAAAGCCGTGCGTTTTTAGAACACTAAGTTTCCTAATATTACGATACCGTTTTCACTTTCGTAATGCTTGTAATTAGAACACCAAAATGGACAAAAAATAATGAAATTTATATTTTCATTTTTTTTATCATCAAAATAAACATGTCCTATTTTCATCTAATAATTTTACACAACAACCAATCAGCACTTACCATTGCCGTCGAGAGTCACGCTAATGGAAAGAGAACCACGAAGCTCAAACGAAAATAATTTGCGCCATTGTGTTTGCGACCGAACGTAGGTTGTGTTAAGTGACTAAACGACCGTAAATCAAACAATCTTCTAAAAATTATGAATAACACATGAAAACGCTTCAAAAAAGTTTTATGTACAATTCATAAAACCTGTTTTATAAAAAATCTCCGTTTGCAATGTTACATTACGTCTGATACAATCATTAGTATCAATGTTATTTACTCTGTAGTTAGGAAGTCTGTACAATTGTATTTACAATAACTAATATGAATTAATGATCGTTAACTCTAGAGATTATAATACATTATATTTTTCTATTTCTTTCCTGATAGTATAATTCTGTCTGTTTGTAATATTTGTACTAAGTTGTTTTATTCGCTCTGGTTGGAATTTATCAGCTTTTGGTACCCTTTTCCAGTGTCACGTGGACTATCTCTTCCTGAACCCTAAATATATTGCCTTGTTTTCAATTTTTCCTAAGCCCATCTCACATGATGATAATAATCCAGAACTGGTATCCACGGAGTATTATAAGTAATAAGTACGCTTATTTTTGACATCAGATTTGAAATAACCTTTTCATCATTTGTCACTCCAGACCAGGAATGAACCTGTGGTAAGAGATACTTTTCTAAAATCTTGAATCAACGTAATCATCAATCCCTTGTTGAATCAACGAAAATGTCTTCATGCAATTAAATACGATTAAATAATTATTCATTGTGTAACACTTTCTTAATTTCTCACTATTCGTTTAGGACACAAGTAATTCGCGTCATTTCCATAGCAATGAGTGAGTATGAGTAATATTTTATTTTAATTACAAGTCATTGATGCCATTTCATTAATCGCTGAATTTTATTACCATCCTATTTCCGTATATTGAATACTAAATTTTGACAAGTTTAAAAACAATCTATTGGTAATTTTCATTCCAAAAAACTTCAATCATGAATATTGAATGTAATAATCAATGAATTGAATAACGAAATAAAAATCCTTCTAAATATATAATGAACATTTTTAACTCGGGAACGCAATGTATTGTAATAAGAAAAGCAAAATATGTGCATATATATGTACTTATTTTTTTTTCAAATATGTTGGGGAAAAAATAAAATATGTGAAATAAAAATTCGTTATGTTTACAATTCCATTATTCAAGCGTTTTCCGAGCACACTACGTTGTCGATCAGATCTTAACATGGGTTCAGAGAGGCTGAAAGAACGTTCATCTAATAAAATATTCTCTAGTTTCATCCGAAATATACTTTCGTAGTATATACAATGTTATTTACGAGGAGCTAGTACTCAAGTGAGTAGTACCGTGTAACCCTGTGATAGAAAGAGAGGGGGTAAAGGGACCATACGCCCCCCCACTCCGAGTCCAGAAAAGCGATAAGACAGTGATATTTGTTTTATCGAGTAACGCATGGGGTCTTTGATACATGAGTAAGCACGTGGTTAAAGTACCTTCTGCTTCACATTCATCCGCTTCTCCTTGATCTCGAGTACGCGGTTTCCAGGAAGCAGAAGGCGTAGGGGAGAGGGAGTAAGTTTGACAATTAATAGCGAATGTCCGGCGTTAATACGAAGAGCATTGGATGGCTTTGCAAATATTTCTGTAACAAAGTTAGTTTTCAAGTAACATATTTCGAAAGCGCAAGTGAAATGTTTATTTTTAGCTTATAAATATATTAAAATGTAACGAAATATGTAGCAATAGATAAAATATGTAATTTTATCGAAATATGTAAAATAAAAATGGTTTCAATTCGTTCAGAATGTCGTGTTAACTCTAAAACATATTTGTGAATGTAGGTATCTTGTCCCTGTAAAACTATGTATTTACATGAAAATCCGTTCCCTATTAATAACTAACATTATTATAAATAATAATGTAAATAAAATTTTAGAAATGAGACAATATAATTCATGTAACTCTTGTACAACGCAAAACATGTGCTGGAGTAAAAGCAAGTGACATTATTCTCTTTGATTGGAAGAACACCTTTCATTTATCCTGAAGACTTTTTATAGCTTTTCTTTTACTTGTGGATCTGTTCCAATAATTATGTGCTGTGTTTCTTGTTTTTTAGTATATCGATCCTAAAGACATTAATAAAGCTGTGGACCGCATGTCAAGATAACAATCTGGTCGCCGAACTTTCACTAATTGCGTACCAGAAGTGCCTGGGCGATTTTTCATTGTAATGAGAAAATCATCTCCTGCAGATGCTTTAGATCAAAAGGTTAATTAATTTCTGGGAATATCCTGCATACGCGATTGAAAATTATGATTAGTTCGTAGGGACATTAATCTTGAACTTTTGTAAGACTCTGAAGGAAACTATTACATGTTCACAACATGTTATATTCGTGAAAAAAAAAATCATTGTTCAAAATAAGCAGTACATTCCGTCTAATGGAAATTGTTCAAATATTATTTATTACATTCATAATATTTTATTTAATATTAGTTATATAAATCTAACCACTATATTCCTTCTAATAAAATATGTTCAAATGCAGTGTTTAATCAACAGGTTAGAGCAGACATTAAGACGCCCGGTGATGAATATTTTCAAATATTATTTAGATATTAATTTAGTAAAAAAAAAATAAAAAAAACTATATGTGACGTATGGGGGATATCATATGCGCATGCTTTCTTGAGTTTCAAAATCCCTTCCCAACAATTAAACTATTAATAGTTGGAAGATAAAAAATAATAGTAAAAATAATAACAATAGTAATCATGACAATAATAACAATAATAATAATGACAATAATAACAATAATGACAATAATAACAATAACAATGATAATAATAAATTTAAAAAAGCGAGAGATTAATATTTCAAAAACTAGATATTTTCGTTTCCGAGTTATAGAAAACTTATTTGCAACGGTAAACCAACTGCAGATTTGATTTTTCTGTATTGCTAACTAAATAGAAACTCACCCTAAGCTCTACTACCGCTACAAGCGAAAGGATTTTTTCATTCCTAATCTTCAATTTCATTCCTTATCATTTAGTTTATACTGCAGTTACTAAACTTTAACTATAAGAAATAAGTACTTGCTTATAAGAACTTACACGTTACTCACTTATAAGAAACAGACACCGTTCTGTATTTAGTTTACATACGATTCCCAAATACGTTGGAGCAAGTAATACGAGCCGTGTTAACAATCAGAAGGAACCTAATTGATTCTTTCCACTCGAGGCAGGAAACCGTTTTGTAGGGGGGCGACCATGGCTTCTGCGAAGAGCGACGACTATGGTCATTCTCAGTCATGGCCATCTGTAGAGCGCCTCGCCCCGCTGTCGCGTATTTGTCCCCAAGAAAGGAAACGCTGCTTGCTGGCACGGGTCTTTTGCATGCTGGGATGGTGGGCGGATCCAGTCCAGCCGGCCTGTCCAGACAGTCGTGTCCCGCGAAACAAACAGGTTAGCAGTCTGCAACCTTGATACGGAATGTCTGACGCTGTTGGCACGCCGTCCAGACCTATAATCTGTGCTGTAATATAGACAAACAAGACCCGCCCGTGTTTTCCTCTCGAGTTCAGTTGCCTGATGGGTGTCTGCGTTGAGAACGTTAGATTTTCAATATATATGTACGTATAAATGCGATGCATATGAAAATCTAATTTTCTGCTCTCGTTGCTCCTTCCGGTTATAAACTCATTTGCGCTTATAAGTGATATTTTCATTTTCACAGAACACTTTTCAGATATCAAGCACACTTACAAGTGATATTTTTCACATCGTAAATGTTAATGTGAAGAAGAGTATGGAATTGTACGTATTTGTTAAGAAAATAGGCGTTTCAAAAATCAGTTATTTCATACTTTTCTGAATATTAAGAGAAAATAAAGTTTGCCAAATATAGGTGAATGCAAATTTCTGATTTCGTAGTTTTCAAGTATGTACGTAGCATTTAATTATGTCAACAAACAAGAATTCATTTCAATTTTATTGAAATTACCAGTACTATTGAATAGTGTCCGCCCAAATAAAGATTTCCTGCATTTTAAACAAGTATTTCTAGGAGTCTTATGTTAGTATTTTCGAACCATTTAATGGTTAATACATTTGTTTTTGTTATTTTATCGTTACCGCATATCATTTCAACGCCTTATAATACGTATTTATTCATGGTAGTCATGACTTTAACAAATAAGAGGGAAAACTATGAGGACTAAACACACACACACACACACACACACACACAGAAATATAGGCATATTAGACCCGGACTAATGGTGGTGTTCAATCCGTTTTTTGCAAAGCTAATTAATAATTTTGGTTCAATTATATGTATCTATCTGAATAACAAGGAAGATTAGGTTGAAGAAATGAGACCGTAAAATACTGGGAATAAGCTTGACTTGGTAAAGTCGTCGCCTTCTCAGATTTACTCGTAATTTTGTACGAGACGCAGAAATTACAACGAATAAATAGCAGGGAACATTAAGATACTTACTTTTAAAAGAAAATAGAAATAACGAATAAAACGGCACTGACTGATGTAAGAAAAGAGGAGGGAATAACAACTTTTGAGTGTAGTTACAGCAGGAAATCTAATCGAAGAACGCGGCCAGCGAGTGAGATAGCTAGTGCTGCACTCTGGTGGCATTACTCTGAACTTCTTCCACAGTTGTTCAGTGTACGCGTGCCGGGAATATGAAAGAAAAGAAAATATTAAAAGTTAAAAACAAGGAAAGGAAGTATACGGTAAAAGTATGACGTTAAAAATAGGAGGAATAGAATGCAAATGAACAAAAATAATAGGCATAAAATGGAAGCGAAATAGAGAAAAAAGAGAAGGGAAAAGTTAAGGGGATGAGTAGATGCATTCAAATGATATGTCTAAGAAAAAATACTAAAAAGAATTTCACTGTCGGCAAGAGCAGAAGACAAAGTTCTCTTTTAAACGTTTATTTTTACTTACTCATGTGATGTAAGAACCGAGTAGAAAGAGTAAACAGATCTAGTTATTTTGGAATTAAACTACATTAAATGCTATA
The DNA here is from genome assembly GCA_011170035.1 of Teleogryllus occipitalis. Lineage (NCBI taxonomy): Eukaryota > Metazoa > Arthropoda > Insecta > Orthoptera > Gryllidae > Teleogryllus > Teleogryllus occipitalis. Next base: position 11,264 of record BLKR01006344.1, read on the forward strand.
CATTTATTGAAACAAATTTCAACGAACATAATTCTGCCACGTTTCGCTATCTTTGAAAGTTCTTCTATGACAAATAGACTTCGCACGATATACCTGCTAAAGCGTGTGCGAAACAAACGAGAAGGAATACACTGCACTTACGCAATAGAGCCATCCACGTGTACAATTTTACAGTACAATCGTTCCGTAGAAAAGTTCAGGATGCTCAATACCTGTTAGGGATTGTAATCGCCCAGAAATGTATGTATCTGCGTGAGTCTTTTGTTTCGTTGGTTTTCTTGTATGCATTCTTTCACGAAATGTGAATGAAATATATTTGTGCCGATGACAAGCTAAGAAGTCGATGTTTTTGAGACGGCGTTCTTTGTAGCCATCTCCGACCTCTGCGCCGTGAGCCGTGTGCACAGATTCCTCGCGCAAAGTCACTTGTTCGCGTTACTCGCGTTAAGGCGGTTCCTCACATTCGGCATTTGCCGACCAGCGAGCTACCCCAATCTCGAACAGCTGATATGTTCGTCGAATGTTCGTTCCCTTTGATGTGTCCTAGGGCGATCACCGATCCCCGCTGGTGGGAGAGTCCTGGTTAGGGGGAAACCTCCCTAGCCGACGGTAGGTCGGCGCCGGATCTCGCCATCCAGCGGGGGAAGATCACCGCCATCTCCCGAGAATAATATGCACTACTCTTACGGGACTAATGAACTAAGCTGTTGACGCGCCCGGAATCCAACCAATCCAACCAACCAACCAGCGAGCACCGAATGTTCGTCACTCAGCCAATAGGAAGCAGCTCATCCACACTATTCGGGATTCGGTGAGTCTTTGATCGCTGTTCACCGAATAACGAATGTGTGGAGCCTTCTCTAAATAGAGACTTCGCTACTTGTCCACACTTTTCTCTTTCAGCGTCCCGCGTCACAGGTAGAGATGCTAGTAAGGATACATCGAGGTCTGCCTTCTGAGGATGCGTAAATGGGGATTAACGTTGTGTTGTAAATGGGGATTAAGTTGTAATGTAAATGAGGATTAACTGGCCATTAGGTGTGAGATAATGGCCAGCAGGGTATAATCGAACGATCCCTACTCGATCCTTCTCGATCTTCACAGGGGCGGATCCAGCCGATCACTTTCTTTGGGGGGGGGATCTTAGATTTTTGTTAAATAATAAACATATTTGTTATTATATTGTATATTTTTATAGTGTATATACGATACTAAACAACATTATTTTTTAAATAATTACATAATTCTATCATAAATAAATAATATTTAAATAAATGTTGGCAAAAAAAGGTAACACACTTTTTTCTCTAGGTCTTTCTTTGGGGGGGGTCCTCATGCCCCCCCCCTGGATCCGCCAGAGATTTGTTTCTTGATTCAGATAAAAAGCCACCACTGCCATGGTGTTCCATGCAGCACCATTCCATGGCATTCCACGTGGGCGCACAATGCGTAGCAAAAAAACAGTGGACACTGGATGGTGCTGCGACCTGTCGGCAACAACTGCAACTCTTTGGACTCTGCTTATAACCTCCGGCTACTGAAGCGACCAAAAACAATATAATAACGTAGAGTAAGAAGTGTCGTTTCTCTACGATAATAACACAAAATAAAAGAATTTGGCAAGAATATGAACGAACAAAATCATAGGAAAAATAGTGTGATGTGAGGAGATACATAAATTATGTAAGTAAGTCCAAAACAGTGATCAAGACACCATTACAAACCGAACCATTTGACTACATATTCAATAATAAAGAAGTATTGTCCACGGCAAATGTGAAATAATACAGCACCAAATAAAGAGCAATAAATAATTATCTCCATCAGGCATTTCCATTTTGCCTACTGCAGGTGTGTTCACAAAGTGTGATCCCTCAAAAAATATTTACGATTAAAAAAAGAATTTGCGGTGTCTACTAGTACAATATTGATTTATATACATGAAGTGAGCATCAAAAGATCTATATTCAAAAAATATTAGTTTTAGGTGTCTGACGATTCATCCAACTGTTTCATAAACTGCACCACACTCAGAGGATCCATGAGTAGATTTATTTGAATGAGCAATAGCAGATCCAGAAATGTTTCTTAGAGGGGAGACAAATTTCAGTTTGAAGCCATTAAACATTTTTGATTTTCTTAATCGTTAGCTTGAAATTTAAAATAAACGTTCCTTAGTAATGAGAATATTCCTTCGAATGAAATGTGATCAATGCATGGTAATTGTTTTTGTAGAAATTGAGTTTTAAAAGAAATATTGGTGTTGATGGTATTATCCGCACACGTTTTCGTGAGCCCTCGCTTCGCTTGTTACGGGAGGAGTTTGGTTATTTTGACAAGGAATTTTATATCACATTTGTAGCTCGTTTTTCGATGCAAAATTGTTTTAATCATATGAGATCGAACATTTCTTGTTATCAGATTTTGTCTACAGTGATCGATGCTATCATTAATTCTCGATTCAACTAACGTTGGCAAAGGAGTGGGGGGTAGGTATTCCGGGGCCTAGAAAACGTGCGGGAGGAAGAGGATCCATGGATCTGCCACTGCCTAGAAATCACAGGAAAAAAAAGATAACTCGTGGTTAGCCGTCAGCGATTAGCCACGAGGAACTGCAACAGAATAACGAGGTACGTGGTAACCGCGCCGGCGGTCGCGTACAGCAGGGACGCGTCGATCTCGAAGAAGCCGGCCGCCGAGAAGGCGACCCGCGTGTGCAGCAGCTGCTGCGAGAAGAGCGCTAGCTGGTGCTGCGCCCTGGCGGCGGCGCGCGGAGGCGCGTGGCGCGGCCGGAGCAGCAGCAGGCGGTGGGCGAGGGCGGCCGCCCGCGCCGCCGCCGCCGTCGCCGCCTCCGCGGCGCACGCCGCCGCCGCCAGCGGCAGCGCCCGCGCGCCGCACAGACTCACCACCAGAGCGAGCAGGCTGGGCGTTGCGCCCAGCGAGCGCGCGCGCTCTACCGCCAGGTACACGTACGACACCAGGCTCAGGAAGATGTTCAGCAGCTGTGGCATGAAGCGGTATCCATCGGATATGTTACATTGGGCATTATTTTAATGTATATGGCATTAAAGCAATTATCATGAACGCACATTACACTTAATGTACACATGTACATTAAATTAGGATCCACACTCGTTAGGATGCAAGAATCAAAGCTTCATGGTCATATCTGCAATGAATTAATGATCTCGATGGACTGTTGATGTTGATTATGAATAAATAATATGAATGATTAGAGGAGAGAAAATTAGAGAATCCCTACATTAAATCAACACTGATTTTATTTCAAGCATTAAATTTGATGTACAAATATTTAAAGCTATTTTTAATGTAAAAGTATGTCTACATTAAGTTTCAAGTATATTAATACATTAATGTACATGAAATTTAATGACATTTCTGAAAGGGTAAATTCTTTCGCAAAATAGTGGGATCCGGTACAAATAGGAAAGGTGGGAATTTTTATTTCGATCCTCCTTAAGTATTGTATGTATGAAGATGCGCTAACAGCTTAATAGTGTTCTCATTAGGGTGCTAGTTTGAGCTTCATAATAACTGCGTGTTCTCACGAAAAAAACACAATTTTTTATCCATGAATATACGAGATAATTAATAGAATGTTTAAACATAACTGAAAAAATTATTGCAATTAACTCATCAAAGTTTTACTAAGTGTAACACAATTTTAAACCCAACCACGGACAAATCCTTGATTCTAACACCAAATTTATTAAACAAAGGAGAGCCTGTATTGTCGAAACGAACTCATTCAGTGCTTACTTATTGATAAATATTTATTAAAAATGAAATTTAAAATGATTCTGGGATCGTCGTAAATAAAACATTGAATGATTCAATTTGACATTATACTGAAACTTTTTTCATTAATAACTATTAAATCTTTTTGAAATACATGCATGTCTTTGTTAACTTGAGGTGAAGGTGACCCGTAGAAAAACAGCTAGTCCTCTGTCTCCCTCTTGAGTACTGAGATTCAAAACCTGTTCTATCTACCAACGTGGAATTTGTGTTTAACAAAGCGAGTTGCGGCAGGTTTTTATCGGTGCTTGCATTACTTCTGACTCTTGTTTCGTTATAGATCCTTCATTCAGATTATAATATAATAATCATCATCAAAATGGTTTATTCAAAATATTGCCGTAAGTCGCAACGAGTCGGTTTAATGCTTTAAGATGTGATATGAATATTAACTGAAAATATGAAAAGAAAACAGCCATATATCGATTTGAAACTATGTATTGCTTTGTTAATTTTAGTGATATGAATACGGAAACTTACTACTGTGGGTAACTACAACCTAAAAAGTACTGACTTTTTCTTCCCACTTTCGCAGCAAACGTTAAATCGCGTGCGGTGGTAGATATTCGGTTCACTCAATTCCTTGATTACCTATCACGTCACCAAGGACACTGGCAGAGGGAAATTGGAAGAAGAAATAAGCTTTTTAATGTTGATCTATGTTCGGAATAGAAATGCGGCAGATGCTGTCTGCTGTAATTTCGAGATACTTGACTCAAGTAATTTGCGTTAAAAATACTGGACTTATGAGTTTTATTACGGTAGATTTTTCATTACCCTATAAAATATCAATAATCGCCTACATCTGAGTGATGTTACGGCGTAGATAATGGAAATACATAATTGTTCTCGGGAACTAAAGCTGTTAAGAAAGGTATCATGTCAGAGAATTTAAGAGAGCTTCCCTTTAATGGTGTCCATAAACAAACGTTTTAGTAAATATATACGTCTTTTATGCTACGAAGTAGGGGGTTATATTTATGACTGACTATTAGTTCAATATTTCAGACTAAATTGCGACGAAAAAATATTTACATATTCGCCTCTCGCAATTCATGCTTTGTTCAAATCGAAATTAGCATATTGTTCGGTGCAGCATTGAGAGACAAGAAATAGCTGCATATCGCGTGAAAGAGCAAATAACGAAATTAACAAAATAACAACCTTAAAAAATATTGTAAAACAATTCAAAATATTAAAACTAATAAAGATGTATTGGAACCAGACATAGTTTTCTCGTTTTGTTTCAATTTCTTTCTTCTGTCCTCGCCATTCATTATTTTTTCTTTCGTGTGGTGGTGCATTGACTAGATGAAAAGATCCAGAATTTGTTGAGAAAAAGGGTGTGTAATGAAGAAAAGACGTGAAATCAATTTATTTAAAGGACTGGAGATACGTGTTACCACTTAGCTGACTTCTGACTTGTAGTTGGCACGAAGTTTCAGCCCAATATTAAATGGACAAATAATTCCAAAACATTGCAACAAAACCAACAAAGTGTCAAATGGGGTTTATATTTATTTCTGAACCTAATATCTTAATTGATGCTTAAACTTATTTATAAGATTGCCTCCCATTTATTTTCGCCAAAAATTTGTTACGATCGCTTAACAGTCGTTAATTATTTACAAGAAATAGACTGACAATTTCGCGTTTTTTTTTAGATAGGGAAATCTATAGCATGCCTCTTTATCGTTAAAGTTAAGTAAAACAGTGATTTCCGTCTTAAAAACATTGTAAAGCTTCAGAAAAGTTCTCAGAAGGTTCAAAACTAATTACACTTCGACCCTGTCAACCCTAATATTAAAACACAATAATCAATTCATCGCTCTATAGCTCATTCGTCGCGTAATATAGCTCAAGACTGGGATTGAATCCGTATCATTCAATTCATAGAAAACAAACTATCGTTGTATTATTCCTTTTTGAGGGAGTCTATTTTGTACCCTCTCATGTTTCGTTGTATTCTTCCTCTCACTGTTGTCTTTCATTACTCATTTATTATTTCGCACATTTAATTTTATGAAGACAAATATTATTTTGTCGAAAAGGTGAGAACTTTTCGATTCTAGCATACATTAGACAGAGTGAAAGAAATTGAATTTTTAAAATACTTCCTTTTATGGCCTTTTAAGATGTAAGAAAATTGTAAAGATGTTCACGTACACCAAACACGTTCTATTTTGACAATAATAATAAATATGAGAACCCGCGCAGAAAGTCTATACAATAAACGATCGCACACATGCCCAAATTCTTTATTTTCAACTATTGTAGAATTAAATTATTTAAATAATGTAGTGGCATTACAATACCAAATAAAAATATGCCTTTTTGAAGATTTCACTTTTTTCACCGATGTTTTGAAATATAACTTTTAATAGAAATATGACCGTTTCTCGCAGAGAAATGCATAATTCCTGAAAAATATAAAATTTTCATCGCACTTTATCGCAGAGTATTTTAATTTTCCAACAAAAGGCAACAATGAAATTATTTTTATTCAAGTTGCCTTAGTACTGTTATGAGTCATGTGTTTCTAACAATTTAGTCAGTTGCCAGGAAATTCGGTGAGGGTTGAGTTTTACTGAACCGATAAGGAAAACCCGCTATTGAAGTTGTAAGTTTAGCTGTCAATGATCAAGTTGCCGTTACCTGCTCCATTGTTTCCTCACAAGTCGCGCTCCACCTTGGCGGAAGAGAGAAGAATTCACTGAATAATGAATTGTTTGGAATAATTTCGCAGGAGTCAGGCTTCTGTACTGGGTAAACTAAATTCAAAACTTACGTATGTCCTGTAAAATCTTTCAGTATTTTTTGTTGCGTAATATATGTTATTACTAGAGTTTTCTCTGATATTTAAGTTAGTTTTAAGTATGATTAACCAATACCAAGAATTTAATTTGCCGGAAATCTCAAACGTGGTATCACTGTTATATTGACATACTGTTACGGGTCTATCTTATAGGACATAATTCCATGTGAAGAAATAAAGGGAAAATACGACGGGAATTTGTATTAAATAGGCAAAGAGAGGTTTGATAATTATAAAATAGAGTTTAAAAAATAAGATTATTAACATGTTTTCAAAACTGAACTAGTGATTCTGCTACCACCATACCCAAAGAGTTTCGTTTAATACCGAAGCACAGAAAGCAGGTTTAATAGGCTCGCAGTATCAATTCAATGTCTTAAAAACTGAACTGTCTAAAAATGTTTAGATATACTTTCATGCAATTTATGGATACATAATTACTTACAGGACGTCATTCCATGTGAATAAATAAAGGAAAAATTCGACGGGAACTTGTATTAAATAGACAAAGGTTTGATAATAATAAAATAGGGTTTAAAATAAGAATATTAACATGTACTCCTAAAACGGTAGAACTGGCGATTCTGCTAACCACCATACCTAAAGAGGCTTTGTTTAATATGGAAGCACACAAAGCCGGTTTTCGTAGGCTCACGGTACCAATTCAACGTCTTAAAAATATAATTCTCTAAAAATGTTTAGATAGATTTTGATACAATTTATGGATTTATAAAATATCAGAATAAGCCATATTTGTTGTGGTTTGGTCAGCTCATTCTGTAAAATTAGCTTCCAGCATGGTGTACACAGAACATAATCACAGTAATTATAATTTCGTCTTTCATCGTTCATCAGGAGTTTGGAAAAAAAACATTGAAACCGTTGCCATGCTAATCGTGACGTGGAAACCCCTGCGCACTTTCACAGCCAGGCCTGCCTATAAAAAAGATAAAATCTCATTTTGGTATCTGTCGATGTATACACAGTTGTGCAATCGGAGCAACTAGTGAACGTTGAACTAGTTCTTTAAAAAAAGACATGGTAATCTGTGACTCCACCGGAAAGACAGCAAGAACAGAAAATTGACAAAATATTTATGCCCTTGTAAGCTCTCGAAAACAAAATATTTAACAGAAACTTGAAGAAAATAATTGTAATATTGATAAATATATGCATCATTAGTTCTTAAATGTACAAACTTATATTGCATTTTTTTCTGAGAATCCGCCGGTGATACCCTTATTGGTGTTTATTCGACACCATTGGTATGATTGCTAATGATTAACAGCGCACCTGGAGGAGTTCTTAAATAAATATCAATAGAAAAATACCGGGCATTGCCCGGAAATTTTTCATAACCAAACCTTGTGAAAGAGTATAAAGGTCAATTTTGTATAAACCACGATGTTTAAGATTATTTTTAATAAAATTGGTTCAAATTTTAAGAAAGTACCATTATTTCCCTTCATTTCATATTACAGTACATTGCCGTAAGATTAAAAATGTTTATGTCAGGCACTGCCACTGGCTACTAGCAAATCTATTAGGTGCCAGTTCTGTTGCACCGTTATCGGGCTCTGGCGGAATATATATGAGAAAGCAATCTGCTCTTAGCAACAGGCAAAAAATGATGATCATGGAGCATTTACCAACATATTTAAATTACTCATTTTCGGGACTTGTATAAATCTTTACCAAACTTTCCAACGACACTGCAACAATTCTGGAGAAAAAGTTGTAAAAATTTCGCATCTCTTCATACACTACTTTTTGTGGTATCGTTATCGGTAGCATGTCGTTGAATTCACTTTTACTAGTACAGATTTTCTTTCAGTCGTATTGCAATACGACGTTGCTTGGGTCTCCGCTGTTACCCTCATCGGGCACTGGAATGGCATTGCCATGTCAAATGGCCTGCCAGCGGTGAACAGCGTACCTGGAGGAGCATGGGGAAGCCGAAGCACGAGTTGATGTGCTGGGTGACGTCGAACAGCGCCAGATGCAGGCGTCGCAGCTGCAGCACGTGCACGTCCGCGCTGTGCAGCTGGTGGCTGCGCAGCGCTCCCCGCATTCGGCGGCCGCTCTCGGCGGCGTCTACCCCTAGCGCTCGTGCCGATGACGATGTCGCCATCGCTTTCATGTCGCCGGGTAGGGTGGTGTCAGCCAGCTGAAGATTGATTGATTGGTTAGTGATTCCGGGCGCGCCAACAACTAAGGTCACTCGTCCCGTATGTGTAGTGCATTTTTTATCACGGTAGGTGACAGTGTACTTTCCCTCTGAATTGTGAGATCCGGCACCAACCTACGGCGGCTTGCGGGTTTTTCTTATCTAGTTTTTCTTATCTCCCATCAGTAGGGCATTAGCCAGCTGAAGATAATTGATTGATTGGTGATTCCGGGCGCGCCAACTGCTATGGTCACTAGTACCATGTGTGTAGTGCATTTTTTATCACGGTAGGTGGCAGTGTACTTTCCCCCTGGATTGTGAGATCCGGCTCCAACCTACACGGCGCCTTCCGGGTTTTTCTTATCTAGATATCTCCCATCAGTAAGGCATAATCCAGCTGAAGATGATTGATTGATTGGTGATTCCGGGCGCGCCAACTTCTAAGGTCACTAGTCCCGTATGTGTAGTAAATTTTCGGTGTACTTCCCCTCTGGATTGTGAGATTCGGCACTAATCTACACGGCAGCTGGCGGATTCTTCTCATCTAGATATATCCCAACAGTAGGACACCGTCTCAGCCGGGACAAGCCCTAAGTTTCCGACTGGTTATGTGTGATAGAAAAGTGTATGTGAGTCTTTAGTTACAAACTCTTGTAAGTAAGGGGTAAAGATAGGAAAGATCGCGCGCGGTCCCTGGTTCGCTTGCTAGGGTACTCCTGCGGCATTCGCGTAGTGATGAACGGAGAAACCACGGAATACTGGAGAACAAAACAGCGGCCACTAGAATTTTCCTCCTAACAGCTGCTGAATTCGACGTAACCGTTAATATATGGAATCGAAAATTCCCTACGGTCGGGACTCGATCTCTAGGGCGTCACAGTCCGAGGCAATGCAGCAACTTCAGTTTATGCCCACAGCCGGTAGATGCGGATTATTGAGAGAAAACTATAATACAAAAAGGGAATTTCAAGTGAATGGGAGGATTCTTGCGAACCAAATATTTCCTTAATCACATAAAAAATAAGGCATTTTGAGGCGAATGAATATGTTACGGTGCAAAACAAGTAAAAAAACATCGTTCATTGAGCTTTAGGTCACTTCTACTTCTTAGGGTACTTTGCTTTAGGATAAGAAACTATAAATACTTATACTTAAGTTGAATGGCTGTGAGTATGTGAAATACTATGAATATTGGTTTTAAAATTGAATTCAGTTCAAATGAACAGAATAAACTAATTCTAATATTATATTTTTTTACTATTAGATAGAGACTAACAAAATATAATGACATGAAAATCTCAGCTCTATCCATAACTGCTCAGTGGCCGATATAAATCATGACCCACGTTGACGGAATTTTACACTCTTGAAATTTCTGTGACCGATATCAATGGCGCAAACGGCTGCGAGGCTAACTGCTTTGGACAACGTTGTGAGGTTTTAATCATACCGCATAAAATACGTGTATGTTCAGTTCGTGGTTGTGAAGTGAAAGTACACCACAAAGTATTTCATAGTTCCCTTTAATTCGTCATTCATCATTTCATAATATTACCTATTAAAGCCAACTTCTCTGATAATTTAAGGTTAACATTTCGTTAGCGATGCGCCTTTTACGAAAGAAGAAATTAGAAAATGAGTTGAACGTGTCATTGATGAGTGTGACCATCGATATTGTGACTGTCAATTTGTTGTGAGAATACACTTGATAATTGCATTCCCTGTCATCACTTACGAAAAATTCACTACATTTCTACTTGTAGAAATAGGTAGTTTAACTCCCGTAAAACTGTCAGAAAACTTCGAAGATGGTAGGAATTTTATCGTAGCTCTGCAACTAAATAATAAACACACTTCCAATGTCTATGTGCTGCCATGCGGAAATAAACATTATTGAAAAACTACAATGATTTCTATTATCAATCTGCTTGTATCTCTTACTTAATTAAGAAAATTTTTTGTTTATCTATATATACATTACGAAATTTAGAAATTATTTGTTGTTTTTTTAATGGAAATGGTAGATATATGGGCAGCAAGACCTATTTATGTATAAAGGCATGTGTCACGGCTTGCGTGCTCATAAGGTTTCCATACTAACTTATTTTGACTATTCCACACGTGAAATTAAAAGCAATAGTGTTTAACTATAGTACATACAAAATGCCCCAATCTGGGCGGTGTATCTCAAAAAGTTTAACGCTTTTTCTATCCAATTTTTCTTTCCGCTCACTCTACTTGCCAATCATAATCTGTGACTCATCTATCTTAGGAGGCGGCAGGGCCAGATTACCAAAGAGGCCAAGTGGGCTGCAACCTGCGGCGTGCAATTTTTGGTGACGAACTAATTTCAGCGGATTCAAAATTCCATAAGGCGAACTTTTGAATGTTTTTTTAGAAATATTTCTTTCCATATTTGTAACAATAGAAAGTGTTAATTAATCAAATATGTATCCGTGTATATATACAGATAATACGAATACAAAAATATCGTATATTTATTAAACCAATATCGTGGTGAGAATTAATTTTACGTCTACGTATAATCATTTATTTATACGTACACAATATTTACGTTGGTTAAAAATATCGTACCACAATTTTTTATTCAAGATATTATAAATTGCTTTAATATTTTTAAAAAAGCAAATTGAAAGGGCGGTAAAACATTTGACAGGCTAGGGCGACCGTCAGTCAAAGCCAGGCACTGGGAGGCGGTACACATCGATCGCTAAAAACGACATATGTACTGTAACAATTCTTTGATTTTAACATAGCTTTCAGTTATTTTCAATATTTGGCGATCGTCTGTGATTCGACTCTGTTGGACCTAATTTCATTCATACAATAGTCCTATTAAATACCACTCATGCTTTGGAAATTCTCAAATAGATCCTCTCATCGCTTCGTGAGTCAGGGATTTATCGACACTTTCCAAAGCACATGTGGTATAACCTATGATAAACTTTTTCCCCCACAATCTACGAACTAGAAAAGTAGAGGTAGGCAGCGTTTACCGCTTAATCATTGATAGCATCTAAGTGCACAAAAATCTATAAATAAATGTTATGTGTGCATGCGCTTTATATTCAGGGGAGACCCCGCTTTGTGTCCTGGATCTCGCGAAGTTATAATCCACTGTTGATTGGCTTGAAGATTACCCCTGTCAACATGATCCAGTGAGGTCTGTGCAACACATCACTAGTAATTAGGTGCAGGAAATGATTCCCCTCTGTATCGCTTTGTCAGTAGTAAATTAAGGACAATAAAGTTTGTAATTTCGGCACATTGAGCAAAATTAAAGATCTGTTATGTGTTTGGCATTTTATGATCAGATTTGCCGCCCTTTGAGGCTCGTTGGATAGCGTGCTCGCTTTCCATGGTGCAACACCGAGTTCGATTCCCGGCCGAGGCAAATTATACATGTGCGCTGTCCTTACAAATGTCCCTGTATCTATTGATGTGTGACGATGAGAAAGCCCACCCTAAAGTTAAGAAGACCAGTATGTACGGTGAAGGGATATCTTCGTGCTAACCACACGAACCCCTTATCCCATGGCCGAGAGGCTGGGTCACCACTAGTCGGTCAAGGCTCGTAGAGGGCCGTTGAGCCAAAGAACAGGGGCAGGAATAGTTTAATACAAAATTAAACTTCAATGTATTAAAGACAACTACATTTATACATACACTTCACTATTTACATAAGTCTTTGTAAAAACTGCAACAAACTCCTTGCAGGTTTTTCAAAGACTGTAAATAGTGAAGTGTATGTATTAATGTAGTTGTCTTTAATACATTGACGCTTAATTTTGTATTAAGCAGATGCAAAAAATAGACAACTCGTGTATCTTATAAAATAAAATGAACAGGATTTGATTTAATCCGACATTTGTCAGCTTGTGGTGTTCCCCGGCCTGTGTCCTGCTTTTATTTATTACCCGCACCAGGGGGAAGGGAGACATTTCGCGATTATGACGTATTCCCATCACCGTGTTTTGCATACTTCGCCTGCCTGAGCATTTCTTTCATCACACAGCTATTGACACAGAGACGATTGTATCTAGTATATGTGGACTGCCTGAACTTTTATTTCGCCACATACTTATCGGACTGGGACAACTCTACTAGAAAGCTACAGCACATTATTTGTCCCACTCGGGAATCGAATTCGCAATGCACCTGGGTAAGCCAGCAAGATGAGTCTTCCGTAGGGCCGAAGATAATTAAATATAAGTAATCATTATTATCTTATTAATCATAAATTAATGATGTACTTGAATAGTAATATAATATTAATGAAAAAATAATTATTTGGTAATATTACTCTCGGTCTTGTTAGTTGTTTGTTCTAAAAATAATTATTTTATTACATTTGACTATTTGAACGTAATATACGATTCAAAAGGTTATTTTTAAATTTATTGTTTTAATACAAGTATAAAAGTTTGCTTTGGGGTTGGCATCAAATTCTCATTCAAGTCGTTGGAATATTTACTGTATTTGAAAAGTGAAACATTTCGAAAATGAGGCTTCGCAATTTCATTTATTTGGAAGAAATTCTTTTTACTTAGTTTTTGTTCTTACCTGAAATATTCTAAAGTCGGTACCTTCCCCGTCACACACGTGTGCCATATCAGCTCCTATCGCCGCAGTCTCCAAACATTCCGCATTTTCCATTCCGAACAACCGAAGCAGTCTCTGGTTAACCATCATGTACCTCAGGCGTACAAGTAACACGGAGTTTACATATTGCATCGAGACGAGCGTGTTCATAAAATGAATAAAATCACTCGGAAGATTCCTGGGGCCCCCTAAGGCAAGGTCTTGTACGTACACCCCTAAAAGCACCAAAACAATCACGACGATCTGCCAGTTGAGAAATTTTCTCGCTCGTGCGTGGACACTGCAGTCAACAATCAGTTCCTTATCGATGGCGGCCACTTGCAATAAGATGGCCACCATTTTCTTCCCGTTCCTCACGACGCTCATGCCAAGCGCCACCAGGAGCGCTGCTGTAGCGGAGAGAATCTTCATGGTGTCGGGGATGATTTCGGAATACCTCCAGCCTTTGTACTCGTACACGAAGTTGTAGTAGCAGCCGTATACGAGCCAGGTGAGGATGACGACGAACCAGGCGATGGTGCAGAGGGCGCCAAGGGTCGGGCGGGAGGGGCGAGTCGAGGATGGGGTGGAGATGGTGGGGGTTGAAGAGGTGGAACCGAACGTGTGGGATGGGGCGATTCGAGGGGATTGCAAAGGGAAAGGCGCCAAGCCGAAGATGGCTGAGACGATGTACAGAGGGTAGGCTGACTGCAGCACGTCCTGGGTTCTGGTAGTTCCTCTCATCGTTTTTGGCGATCTGGTGAAGAACAATATCGAAATTTATGCACGAAAGTAATGTACTAATACAGGCTAAACACACAGATGAGTCATTTCAAATCTAAACAATCAACACATATTCACTTCACAAACAATGTTCCTTTTAATATTTTAGTAATAATTGTCCTGACCTCACAGCAATGGACACCGTAGAAACGTATTTGAGAGATTTTCATAATTTTGCCCCAACTTGTATCTTACCGGAATGCCTACTGCCTCTGTGGCAGATGAGAATGTTAAGCAGTTGCAAGGCTGGAATTATCTTCTCCCGAATTCTACCAATAAAAATTGCATTTTCCTCTTTTGAATGCGAAAAAACATTATCTCTTCTGCGACATTACCACACTGGAAATAGGGTGTCTTACCTCTTTGAAATGATGCTGTATGTTTAGTATAGATTCTATTCACCATTAGTACATGTTGGAGGTTACAGAATAACAACTCATCGAATAATTGCTGTGAGGTAGATAAATATTTTAAAGGGAAAATGATTGAAGAAGCATTTGTTCATATAGAATTCCTAATAATTCTGTTTTAGTAAATGCTTTAATAGCCTTGGCGTACAAGAATAATAACAATTATTCTGCTAAATGAAAATATTTAACGAAGTTTTCTTGATAAGGTCACAGTACTTTGGTATAGAGCAGGGGAAAACGTATATAGCTAACGTGCCTGTGTTGGGCCTATTTGCAGATTGTAACCAATATCAATACATCTCAGTGTGGAAAATGTATCCATTCGGTAGGATTTTGAATGATATTATGAGTTTATCGTTATTAATTTGACCTACACGTTTGAAATTGAAAGAAAGAAATACCATCAGTTATACGTTTTGTCTACAAATGCCCGACTGTTTTGCAGAAGTGGAATATTTAAAATATCAAGAAGACAGATTAAGAATAGGCTTCTTTGATAGTTACCCCCTCTTTCAGATGCAGCGCGATGATGAAATAATATATTGTTGTTTTCGATATTGTTAGTTGTAACAAACACGCTGTTGCTACGATCTTGCCCTTTCTAAAATAATGCTCGCTGAATTCTGAGATACTGTGAAGTACGCGTAGTTTACACGGGAGTGAAAACTGCTTTACTAAACTATGCTTGGAGACTTTGTGACTAGTAAGTAGACTTTTTCCACATGTAAAAGCTACTGCTGTATCCACTAAACATTGAGAAAATCGTATTAATTTCATTTAACAAATGGAATCACTTTTAGAATTTTAATACTTCAGAAGGCACTTCGTTGGTAAATATATCCTCTCTTTCTAATAAGTTAAGGATACGTTAAGTTTAGATGAACTGTTCAAAACGTGTTAACTCCTTCACAAAATAAATGTATTTTGAGTAGCGGTATATTATATTTCCAGATTCAACATTTTCTGAGATGATAATTTTATTTTATTGAATTATTTTGTTGAACTTAATGACACGATGAACTAAAACAGATTAAGAATGAGCTTCAAGCTGTAATCATTTGAATTGTGAAGTTAATACATTTTGATCTGTTGCTCCACAGTTGACGGTTTTTGATAATTTATAAGAAATAATCGATACAAACCCCCGTGGTACCGCTTTATAAGAAATTACTCCTCAGTACAACATCAAAAAGATTTAAGACGAAAAAAAAGTTAACAAATTTTATAGAAGGAAAAGATTATTGAAACACATTAAAATCGCGCATAATTCGAAATCGATGCTATTCAGACCCATAATTTTCTGGGATCCATGAATGGACACGAGTTTTACGAGTATAGGTGAATTTTGCGGAGACATGAGTTTTCAAGGGACATCTACGTTGGAATACTATGATAATACGTATGAAGCATTATAGAATTGTTATGAAATATAAAATGTAAATAAATTTCACTTACTTCTTACTAGTCCATCCATTAGCTGACTGATTTAGAAATTCAAAAGTCAGCCCTCTTTTTATTGTCATTTGATGGTGTGTATGACTTGCTTTGGTATACTATAAAATGTATAATAATCGATTAGAGTCTTGTAAGTATTTGGTCATTGAATGGTCGTGTATACAATCATGTTATTATTTGCTCATGTCAGTTATGACGTTTATTGTTGTGTTCAAAATATCTGAGTATTTAAACACTTCGCCACTGTGTGTTATGAATCATAAAGTAAACTCCAGGAACTAATATAAAATTATTTCATCAAAACACACTTAAGGGTGTCAATTAATAACATCTGAAGTACACGTACCAGTGCTATCGGTATATAAGAAAAACCACATTTCCACACATTATTTCCAACATCAAAAAAACGAACCACACCACGGTAGTCCGACTCATTAATCTTTCATAGACGTAAAACTGTGCGTTTGTCGACATTAACACATTGCATTCGCGTTTGACGCTCCTTGACATATTAACCCCACTGAATCTAGACGCACAATCGCATACGTTGTGTGTAAATAATCTGCGGACACGGAGCGCAGTGACCCACTTGCAGGCGCAGGTGGCGCTGCGTCGCGGGCAGACGCGGCGCTGGTTCGCTGCGCAAAACACGCCGAACGTGACTTACACGCGCGCTTGTAATTTACGCCGAGAGGCGCCTGCCGACTGATTGCTATTCCAGATGGCCCTTTCCTCTTCCCCACCCCCCACCCCACCCCTCGACTCCCACACTTCCCCTGCGTGCTCAAGCGCGCCGTCATTTTGCATCGACCGCCCCTTAGAGGACGACCACCACCGCCAGTCGAGCTGGCGTTGCCGTCAAAGGTGGTGACGTGGGTGTTTCAGTCCTCGCCAATGCTACTGCACCCCTGCGCGCCAGTTGCAGCCGCCATTAGGCTAGTCGCAAAATGAGACGCAGGTCTGTGACGTGACGTAGTGGCTCACGGTGAGTTTCTGGGTACCACTGCTTATTGGATGCGTACCCGTGCGAGGATCCAATAAGCAGTGGTTTGCAGAAAGTGACAGTGCGTCCCTGTCACGGGCCTGCCTCTCAAAATGTCGCAAAATGAGACGCAGGTCCGTGACGTGACGCAGGGTGACTCACGGTCAGTTTCTGCGAACCGCAGCTTATTGGATCTGCGCGCGAGTACGCGTCCAATACGCAGTGGTGCGCAGAAACCATGAGTCACACTGCATCATGTCACGGACCTTCGTCTCATTTTGCAACTAGCAGACTGGATGTGTGCGACGCCCCATTATGAACTGAACGGGCGGGGCAGCGGCGGCGGTTAAGAGGCGGCGAAGTGGAGATCATGTAAAACTAGAGATAAAACTATTTTTTAAATATAAATGTTTAAAACTCGTCCTCTGATTTATTTTCTGAAAGCGCTCTTAAATATGTCTTAGAAAATACAAAACAGCAACAAACATTTGCCCACGCAGAGTTAAACCCATGTCCCAGCCCATTCCCACTCCCCCCTCTCTCCCTCTTTCCCTTCAAGTCTATCCCTTCCCCTGTCTGTCTTATCATCTTTGTCTTTTTTCTTTCTCTTTCTCTATCTTTTCTCTCTTTTTCTATCTCATGTTTCTTTCTCTTTTTCTATCTCGTCTCTTTTTCTATCTCCTGTCTTTCTCTTTTTCTCTCTCTTTTTTCTCTTTTTCTTTTTTCTCTTTTTCCTTTGTGTCTTTTTCCTTTTTGTCTTTCTCTTTCTATCTCTCTCTCTCTTTCCTCTCTCTCTCTTTTTTCTCTTTCTCTTCTCATTCTCTTCTCTTACCTCTTCTCTTTCTTTTTCACTCTTTATTTCTCACTCTTTCTTTATTTCTCTCTCCCTCTCTCTTTCTCTCATACACACCAATGCACACGTTCACATACATATAAACACAACTCAATCATCTTCATTTTTCCACAACTTCCTCTTTCTCTCATCATTCCCACATAAATAGCAAACTCTTAGAGGCCCGAAGTTATTTCGATGTTGCTAAAAGAAGAATGAGGGGGAGTCAGTCGCGCCTTTTTGGTCGACACTGTCATAATACATTTTACGTGGATTGACCTCAATCAGTAATATAGTTCTTTCAGCACCACATTACAAATATTCCATCATATTACAAAATAATATATTAGCACATCATCGGCACAAAACCATTATTTCCAGTCGGATTATTTTCTATTTTTATTTCATTTTTTGTTTGTTTTTCTAGTTAACGATTTTAATAATTTTATTAAATTTTAAAATTTTATTAACCCTTAACTGATTATTTGTTTTTTCAGGCTGACACTTTGTCAGTATAACTCATCTTATCGGCTAATTCAACACGCCGCAACTCTGCACACGAACCTTTCGCTTTCACTGTTGACTATCCCGCTATCGAAATCTAGGTTCACCTTGGCGGTCCGTTTAGGAATTAAAGGTTCGATATCCTAATGACGTCAGCGTTTATCACATATCGCAGGTTATTTTCCCCACAAACAAAGATCTTACAATCCCAATGGAAATTAAAAATGTTTTAGAAAGAATTTCACCAATATCGAAAGTAAAGGCTGATTAGATAAGACAGTGGGCAAAAGAAGAAAAATGTTTTCACAGCTGATCTTTGTTTCGAGCATTTCCACCTTGCGTCGATCGAGATAACACATACCCGTTACCATTCATGGGTTCTTGACTATACTTGGGTTTTCGTAACGTGGCAGATGACATTGTCATTTTTACACCTTCTGCCATATAAAATGAATTTTTATAACAGTGATTAGCACATGTTTGAGGCCATGAGTCCCATTGAGAAGGGCGTTCGCGAATTAATTAAAAATATTTAATTTATAAGGCGGGAGGTGTAAAAATGACGTAATGTCATCCGCCACGTTACGAAAACCCAAGTATATTTTTTTAATATTATGGGCGCGCTAAAATGTGTCATACCAGCATCATTACTAATTTATAATTATTTTTTTATGTTTCTGCGATATCTTTTAGAGAACACCTAAAAAATTGAATAACTGGCTTTGCTGGTCAGATGGGAATTAAAGAATACCTGGAATGTAGCAAAGCAATTCCTTTTCGCTTGCTCGCCTCAACTATGCACTTATGATTTACCATTAAGACACGTATGCCTTAAGTCGCATATCCACTACTTAACACTTACTATTAACCCGTTAAATGTTAAACGCATACATTTTGAGAGATACTAAGTGTTAAATGTAAATTTTGAATCTTACATTATTAGCTTAGCATTCACACTTGTTAACATTTCTGCAAGGTTTTGTGGTCAAGGAATTCACATAAATTAATACTTAAATTATATGAACTCGTTATTTGTATATTTTCTTTGGATACTGACTGTATTGTGTAGGTGCTGATTTCTATTGGTCTGCGTGCCAGGATACCTAGCATAAACTGTATCTCGGTAGAATTGTTGCACCTTGTACACACCCCCTGTACTTAAAATTCCTTATAATGAACAATAAATGTTAAGTGGCGTACAAGAGATTTATTGTTTCTTCCTGTGACCATTTATTGCCATTCCTTTGACCATTTAAAAACTAATTATTGTGAATGTGTTGTCTACTCATGGGACCTAAGCAATTCAAATAAATATGAAAACAAAACTATAATATTTGAAATACATAAAATATTATTAAAATAATAGAGTATATACATTCAAAATGTTATTTTAAATTAGTTTTTTCTATATTTTTGTGCGGTATTTCAAAATATTCATTTTCTATAATTTAAAACGTGAAAAAATATTCTTTTTTTATCATTAATAAAAATAGTTAAAATTACTTTAACATATTTACCAAACAATGTCAAATTCAGCTCATATTGTTGATGTTCCCTAACCATTGGGAATCGTCGTATCCATGACCTTATAAAGATTATGTACTAACTAATCCACTCCTGGCCCGGAATATACCCTCTTTAGTAGACAATTGGTCTCAAAAAACTGCAGACCCCTTCCCGTGACCAACCCACACTACCATAAGTCCTCCCCTCCCTCAGGTAGCCAGTCCGTTTCGTCGGTAGAGTGTGCTAGTTGCGCAGCTGAAGCCAGCATTCGACACTCCCCCACTCCCCCCCTCCGGCCCGGCCGCCCCGCCCCCCTTTCCCATCTCTGTCAGACCCGCCCCTCCGCACCACGCCCCGATCCGATCGGCCCGCCCGGCCCGCCCGCTCCCGCCACATCCCTCCCCACCCGCTCCGCCCGCGCTCCCACGGCCATTGCCCCATTATCTGCCCATCCATCTGCGTCAACATGCGGCGGGGGCGGGTGGAGGTGGAGGTCGCCGTAATGAGCGGTAGGCACCGACACCTGCGCCTGCACTTGCATAGGTCAGCAGCTCGCGTCCCATCTGATGTCGCGTCACTTAGCGAAGCTCCAAACCCCTACAGGACAGAGACAGACAGTTGTTTTCTCACGAACAGTTTCGGGAGGACATAAACATTATCTAAACGAAATCATCTCTGTCGGTGATTTACGATTCGGGAATAGTACTCTTTTTACGTCATACAACTACAGTTACCTTGAACTTCAGACTTCGTAGCATCGGTGGTTCAGTGGTAGAATGCTCGCCTGCCACGCGGGCGGCCCGGGTTCGATTCCCGGCCGATGCAAATTTTTTTGCTCCGGCTTTAGACTGCCGGCGCATTCATTGATTTCGAAGCGATGAAATGGGAACAAGGATTTTTCGTTTTTCCTCCTAAAGTAGGTTGTAGATCTAATTTCACACTCGTAAACAAATGACGTACATTGAATCAATATCCAGTCCTCATCCTTTCCTCCTCATCTTACAATTTAAAGGATGCCCATTTCCGCAGTAACTGTTATCTTCGCATCCGACATGTCTATTTTTTCCTCAATTCCAGAATACTTTATTAGTTTCTACTTACTTTGGATAAGGTAAGAGAAGATAGGAAATAATATTTACTTCGCTTGAAAGGAATGTCTTAAACACTTTTACTTTTCAATACAACAAAGGTTTAAAAACAAATGTACAAAAACAAACTCATATTTATAATATGTTTCTACAAAATATTGAAATCTTGTATTTGTTACGTCGAAAATTTGTGAGCTATGCGCCGGTCGTATCAATAAGTACTAATTTGACATTTTTATGAAAACGGCCGTAAAGCTAATATTAGATTTGGTATTACTTCACGATTTGAGTTTTAAAACTTAATTGTAATATATTTATTTATTGAAATGATAGTACCGTAGCAATGATGATGTCAACATTGCAACTGTTTTTTTCTTAAACCTGAAAAGGTTTTTCTATTCTATTTCTTTCCTCTAAATTGGTAAATTGATAAGATATCACAAAATATAAATTATAAAAATTCAAAATCGTAAAAAAAGAATTTTCCTCATTGTCTAGAATTCATTATTTTCTCTGTACTTACAACATGAAAATGTACTTTAAAAGAACATCAAGGAGGGTGCGTTCTAATATTTGTGCAACGTAACAACCTATCTAACTGTCCAAAAGCATAACAATGATGTTCTCAGGGTCTTAATTGGCAAGAAACGGTCAGTACGACTAAACTGAATATAGTGAAAGGATGATTGGTCTCATTAGTGAAACTAAGGCATAATAAGCAAATACGTTTTTTTGATAGAAGTTAAGTTTCTGCAAAAGTTTTCCTTGTGTGATCATTACGCTCGAAGCATGACCTAAAATATTAATTATTATATTAAATTAAAGATATTTGAAACGTAGGCGTATTATGTACTGGGTGTGAATGTATTTATTGAATCATTTCAGCCATATTAATAAAATTGAAGTGTATACCTGTGATTTCAAAATAACAGTGTTCTTTGCTGCTCTAATGATGTATGAGATATACATGATACAAAAACCCATCCAGTTGTTTCTTTTTAATTTACTGTTGCCGGGCTTTTCTCAACAAATGGCTAAATCGATTTCACCGCAAGATAAAATGTTTTGTCGGACGTAATCTAAGATACGGCTTTGCAATTGATAGAATTAATTCGTGTCTCATAAATGATTGTGATTAGTAAATGGCAACGTAACACTCCGCTAGTTTCTAATAAATTATTTAAATCTATAGGCGTGCGTACAGAGTGGTGGCCCCCTGTAAATTTCGAAAGGCGCCCCTTAACGCTAATATAAAATGCATTTTATTTCCGTAAATGTGATCAATTTCTGGTTCTTTTGGTTTGTTTTTTAGGCTGACAGTTTGATACACCTCATTTTGAGAAAAGACCCTCTAAACCATCTGACAATTCTTGTATCTGATTATATAAATGAGTTAATAAGTAAAATGAGTTAATGCAGTCGGGGCCCAGGGGAGTCCAAAAAATTACCCCCTCTTGTTTTAGACTGCGCACGCCTGTTTAATTCAAAATGAGATTATGGTTAGCCAATGTATGTGCACTCTTCTGAAAAAATCGTTGAAGTTTTTTAGCACATGCATTTGAATTGCCCTCCATTACCTTACCCTCTTTCTTTAAACCACGTAATAGACGTTTCGAAGGAGTTTTTCAATGTTCAAGAGCGTTTCAGTCTGACTCCCGATTGCTTATGTATTCGCAAACATAGCTTTCAATCGCTGTTAGGCTGTAATTGGAATCTTCATGCTAGAGCGTGAAAAGGTTATTGCAACTAAGTACTTCGACCTGACGACATATTCGGGATGTGGATGTATAGTTGAAGGTAAGGACACACAATTCCCCATACGAAGTGGTGCCTTGCACAATTGAAATTTATCATAGTTGCTAAGTAACTGAAAAGGCAGGCGCTAAGAATGCGTTAAAAGCTTAATTGAGTAATGTCGTTTGAATACACAATGTTGGCATTAACATACTACTTCAGTTTGTTACTTGGTGAAACAATTGTCGAGTCAGAATAGGTGCTGAGAGTTGTTACTTTTGTAAATAATAATTAATACAGGGTAAAGACTCATAAATTTATAAAATGGAAATATTTTACAACCCGGTTACAATATAACGTAACAAGTGAATGTCTATTGTGAGAACACATACTTCATTTACACGTCGATGATTGCGACATAAAAGAATGCATATCACCAACGGCAATCGTTACCAGATACAACACGAATCGACAACTTAACACCACCAGTTGGGTTATTTTAAGACGTGTGTATTATATGTGGTGGTTTGTTGACATCAACTTCCATGATAACATCCATTGTAGTTTATTTCTTGAAATTTCTTTTCTCTCTCGAACAACGATGACAACCAATACATAACACTGTAAGAACCATCAACAAATGTTGATTTGCCTAACCAAATGAAAACATTACCAGAATTTGACGTTAACTTCCTTGTTAGCTTTATTTCAGTATGGCAACAAGAAACCAGTTGGTTTCTTATGTCTGTCACTTTTTTGAGCTTCTTCTCAGAAAAACAATAATCACAAGTTGGCAATACTGTATATCAGCAGGCGATGAACTGCCAGATGATGAAATGATTAATCAAATATCGTCATCAGTTCACCACGCGACTTAGTTGCGCCGTAAGGGTGAAGACCTCCCGACGGAACCCCGTCCCCCGATACTGTTATACACTTCGCGCGAGACATGTGTCATCGGGCGACCTCGCAGAGAGAGACGGCTACACTGAATACCGTTTCAAAAACATACGATTACTTTCGACTGGCGCTTCCACAAACAAATTACAGTCACATTAAGAAAGCACGCAATAAAACAAACGAAACAAATTACTACGCAGGCAAAACAAATTTGTAAACAATTACATTCCCTAACATGCATTAGGCCATTAGGCTACCCCATGTTTTCTGAACAACGATAGTATGCGTAGGTGACACACAGGATTGGGCAAAATACTTTAAATTTAGTATTTAAATACTTCGCCAAAATACTTTGTAAATAAATATATAAATACATACTCAAATATGCATTAAATTTTCCATTGCTAAATACATATGTATTTAAAATACTTCAAAAACTCAAAATACAGTAAATACAATAATTTTGCAGTATAAATTTTGTATTGAAACCATATATTGTAATTGCCAATTACAATAAATTACTAATTGACAATAATAAATTACTGAACAATAACTAAACCTTTCAAATATAAAACACATTCACTTATACCTTCACACCAAATACAAAATAATATCAAAAATATGTCTAACTGAAATAAGGGGAATTTCCTTTTAAAACGACTAGTTTTTCAAACAAATCATCAAACAATAAACCCTTAGTTAGCGACTGTATAATATCCGCAAAGGAAAACAATTGTTGAACTGGAGCTGATGAACCTAAAGTAGTGTTATGACGAATAAACGCTTTTCTCATTGTCGGGTAATTGCCCAGCATTTTTAATGATTTAATATTCATCATTTAAAAATGCAGTGAATACAAATTGAGCTTTCATTTTTGTTTTAATGTTGTACATTCACTCGCAAAATCAAATAAAAAGAAAGTATCCTCGTTATCTTTTTCATATGGATTTTAAATAAATACAAAGTAATACATTTGATATTTTTTAAATACACATATTGTATGTATTTAAATCCATCTCTAAAATACATGTTCAAAAAACTCAAAAATGCAGTTTTTCAAGTACAAAATATATTTCAAATACAAGTATTTAAATACTGCCCAACTCTGACTACACATGCACGTTGTCTCTCTTCTCGCAAGCCTCGCTCATCCGTAAACGGTCGTCCAGTGCACAGATATGTCGCGCGAACTCTTGCGAGGGGAGCCAGACTTCCAGTAGCCACCTCCTATCGAGGTAAGTCCATATGCCCCATCTACCGAGAAGTTCATTCCTATTCACACCGCACAGGAGCGTCTGTTAATCTTGAGGATTTTTTGCATGCCGCAAACCTACGACATGGGACCGATGGCTTTACTTCCCTTGCGAAGGAAGCCGCCGCAATAAAGTATTTTCCGTCCTCCACAATCCACCGAATACGCGAACACCGGAACGACGGCACATCGTGCTAAACATTACACAAATGGAATCTACACCACACATTGCAACAGCGAATTCACCGCTCGCTTAAAAAGAAAGAAAACTCTCTGGGGCGCCGACCACTTGTTCAGCGCGCGGGTTGTGCCCAGCGCTTCTGGATGAGGTCGGCGGCCTTCTCGCCGATCATGTAGGCGGGCGCCATGGTGTGGCCGGACGGGATGAGCGGCATGATGGAGGCGTCGGCCACCCGCAGCCCGTCCACGCCGTGCACGCGCAGCTCCGCGTCCACCACGGCCGTCAGGTCCGACGCCGGACCCATCTTGCACGTGCCCACCTGCGCACCACACAACAAGTTGGTTATTTAAGGTCGCATCAACATCTAGGTCATTAGCGACCACTATTAGTGGATTGATTTTTTTCGTGTTTCCGGGCGCGTCAACTGCTTCGGTCCGTAGTCCGTTAGTGTAGTGCATGTTTTTTTCTCGGGAGATGGCGGTGATCTTCCCCCGCTGGATGGCGAGATCCGGCGCCGACCTACCGTCGGCTAGTGGGGTTTTCCCCCTAACCAGGACTCTCCCACCAGCGGGGCACCGCCCCAGACGGGACAAGCTCGAAGCTCCCGACCGGTCTCCCGGAATATGTGGTAGTGTAGTGCATGTTAGTGTTAGTGTAAGTGTGAGGATAGGACGAGGAAGAGGAAGGAAAGATCGTGCGCGGTCCGTGGCCTGTTTGGTAGGCTCCGGCGGACTTTGTATGTGTTGTCGCGGAGGGCCTCGCGTTCTGCTGACCACAGGTCAGAGGAGCCCGCAAGTGTGTTGGTCTAGTGTGTGGTCGGATATGCGTCCCATTGGGACGTAAAGGGTAACCGGCTGTTGGCTGGATAAAAGCCCTAGGAAAAACATCTTAATTTGACTAACATGTTTTAGAGAAACTTGCGAAATAACCATGGAAAAATCGTAAGCCATTATTTTGTTGATTATTGTAGGGTCATTTGTACTGCTGTTGCTAGGATCATTATAATAATAGCGTAGCAATTATTTTCGGTACCGATTACAGAACCATACCTAGATGCCGATTATCGAGGATAATATACTTAAAATAAAAGAAACGCTTTTTTCAGTGTTTTCAAGGCACCTATTCCAAAATCTTATTCCAACTCATCAGACTCAGATACTTAAAAAACAAATGTAATAATTCGAATTATTATTATTAACGACTATCGGCCTAACAGCCCGTTTGACACACAATTGTGCGTTGTAATAAAATGTCTTACATTTCGTTTTCACTAAATACAAACGACGGTGATAGTAAATAATAATAATAATAATAATAATAATTAATAATAATAATAATAATAATAATAATAATAATGATAATAATAATGATAATAATAATGGTAATAATAATGGTAATAATAATGGTAATAATAATAATGATGATAATAATGATAATGATGATAGTAATAATAATAATAATAATAATAATAATAATAATAATAATAATTATCATAGACTTCAATGAGCCAAGATTCTCAATGAAGGATGATTTTGACTTAATGTAATCCACAAATAAAGTATGTGTTCACTCCACTTTGCAATATAATTATTTGATTATTATTTTTGCGACTATGAAAAGTAATGTATGCGATATAAATAATCATCTGGTGGTAGGATTTATCAACCTCAGAACAGGAATTCTACATTATGTTTATTCACTATCCATCATTACATAATTTATTTGCATTCGCGTCAATTTATAGAAGAAAGGTGTTTATTCCTTACTTACTATTCTGTGTTTATCGTGCAGCTACTAAGTACGGTTTTGTAATCGGTACCAAACATAATTGCTACGCTATTATTAGAACAGCAGAACAATTGACCCTGCAATAATCAACAAAATAATGGCTT
This sequence comes from Teleogryllus occipitalis, assembly GCA_011170035.1. Lineage (NCBI taxonomy): Eukaryota > Metazoa > Arthropoda > Insecta > Orthoptera > Gryllidae > Teleogryllus > Teleogryllus occipitalis. Next base: position 38,186 of record BLKR01006344.1, read on the forward strand.
ACGAATTTTCCATGGTTATAGCGAAGCCCATTTCTTTGAAACAAGGTAGTCAAATTATGAGTGTACTAGATTAGCGTGGCGCTTGGGGTGGCTATTTTCATGCTACAAGTTCAAGGTTTTACTGCGCTAGGGAAGTTTATCATAAAAGTAAATGTTTCTTCTCATTACGCCTGACTTGTCCCCATTTGGACGTAAACAATTACATGAAAAAGTAGCTATAGAATTTAAAAAAAAATTTGTGTTTTGTTACAAAATTCAGTTTAATTATAAACATTTTGATAAAGCATGTTATGCTGGAGAAAAAAGTATAGTAACTGACCATTGAAGGTGCTTTGAAGCAGCTGAAAAACATGTTTTTCCTTCAAGAATATTCTTCTCGAAAAAATAGTGCCAATTCATTCGACTTGTCGAGGGGAATCGAAATAATTTTATGTACACTTATTTGGTACTTAACCCCCCTCCCCAAAAGCGTTTTACGTCTTTAACTCTAACCCCTAAAAAAATGTTTTTGAGATTTTCTTAGAATATTTTGGAAGGAATCCGAAATGTGGTCGAGATAGGTTGGCTGATATCTCATTTGCTCCGAATGATGAGCGGAAAAAGAGTCGCTGAGGAACGGATGGACACACGCAGATTACACGATCATCGTAAGGAGGATGTGATAAGGATGTTAACCTTATCCTAAGTTTATTATATTTTTTTGTCCAGTGGTTAGTTTATTTTTATCTTTATTAGTTTTATTAATTTATCCTTTAGGATGTGAATTGGTTTCATTTGATTTGGCGTTATTGTTCTTTTTTTTTGTTGTACGGGAATAGGGGTTTATTCTATAATACTAACTGGTTGATCTTCTAATTCTAATTATGCTTTATTAGGTGGGCTTCGTGCTGTAGCTCAAACGATTTCTTATGAAGTGAGAATGGCATTGATTTTGTTAAGATATATTGTGTTGGTTGAAGGTTTTGGGATGAATTTATTTTATTGTCATCAGTTATTTATATGATTCTTTTTTCTTTGTATTCCTTTATTTTTTGCTGATTCTCTTCTTGTTTAGCTGAAACTAATCGTACTCCTTTTGATTTTTCGGAAGGGGAATCTGAGTTGGTGTCTGGATTTAATATTGAGTATAGAAGAGGTGGATTTGCATTAATTTTTATGGCAGAATATTCAAGAATTTTATTTATGAGAATATTAACTGTCTTAATCTTTTTTGGAGGTGATTTATTTTCTTTATTATTTTATTTTATATTGGTTTTTATATCATTTATTTTCATTTGAGTTCGAGGAACATTACCACGTTTTCGTTATGATAAATTGATGTATTTGGCTTGAAAATTTACTTACCTGTTTCTTTAAATTATTTTTTTTTTTTTTTTTTTCGTTTTGAATTAATAACAGTTTAGTTTATTGAGACATTTTGAGAAATAAGTTAATAGAATAGTGAATTCTATCTTTCGTTTTCAAAACAAATGCTTTAAGCTTAACCTAAGTTACCACCTTTTAGTGCTGCACATCAAACCTGCGCTTTTTATCCATCTCCACTTCCTCTATTCTACCCTCTACTGTCCCGGAACCCTCATCAAAATACACTTCCTCTAAGGTAAATCCTACAAAGTGGCGCGAAGCACGCACACACGTGTTGGCATTGAACTTCTACTACAGCTATACGCTCCGTATCTCACGCGCAACACGTTTTCGTGCGGCCAGCCCGTCCCTGGTACACGCCAGGCGGAAAAAATTGCGGGCGACGAACGCGTTCGTAAGCACTTGCACCCACGCAGACGAACACACACACACACACACACACACACACACACACACACACACACACACACACACACAAGTACACACAAACACGCGCGCAGGGAGGGAAGATTTTTCTAAAGAGCGGCCTGCCTCCTCAGCCGGGAAATATATGAGAGGTTTCTGCAGCCTCTCTAATTGCAAAGCGCTCTTGCTCGTTGAAAGCCTCCTGTTTACTCCGTGCCGCGCTGTATGAATGACGGAGGAAGTGATTATTATTTGATGCGGCGCGGAAAGCTGTTGCTATTACCTTCGCGAAACGTACTGTAATCGGCTCGTTCCGTTCGTAAAAGACGCGGATTCTCTCTAATTGCGAAAACATTGGTTTAAGCTCAAATTTTCATTAAGTGTAGGAGGTGAAAATGCTGGATGCTGGTGTTGGATTCGCTCAAATGTCTGTATAATGAAGCACCCGTTTGCCCATAGAGAGAGGAAATGTTAAGGTCGCGTTAATACAGTTTATCTTGTGTGTAACTGTAAACAGACTTTTTTGTGAAAATGCTTTAGGTAAAAGATAATCCTGATGAAATGATGTGGGGTTAAACAATTATCTTTATTTAAAATTTTCTTCGAATTTTAGTACGAGAATTTTGCTAAAGGAAGAACGAACAAGAAAATATCCTCGTATTCATCTAACATAATATATTTCGTTAAAAATAAGCTCTGAAATTTGTAATGTGCCAAAAATATATGGCATAAAGTTTTGCTACAATAGCTTACAACTTTAGGGTATAAGTTTATGATCATAGAAAATTGATAATTTAACTCATGAAGTACATAATGTAGAAACGAAAAACAGGCACAAAAGACGGTAATACATACATTGTTTTATGCAAATTCGTGTTTCTGAGATATTGACTTGTGTGTCGTAGCAAATAAAAGTTTCTTTAGAGGTTGATTGGAACATTTTTTCTTCCATTTAAGAATATATTTTGATGTCCGTATTAAAAATTATTCTTAAAACTTCGATAACTCTTAATTCTTTTCCATTCGTCACATACAATTTTCACTGGTAGTTGAAGATAGATAAATAAATCACTTGTTGTTTTTCTTTGATATTTCACTTTTGTTTTTCACCGACGACATGTATGTTAGGTTCGCCGATGTGTTTTTAAGAGCGATTTATAACTATTGTAAGACATCTTATTCAATTACGGAATTGAGAATCGTATGAATGGAACGAGACCCTAAGCGGACTAATCGAGTTTAGTAATAAAATTTACGATCCGAATGCAATTTAATTATTACCAACTTTTTGTCAATTTTTCAAAGTACTATAATTTTCATTCAAATTTTGACCATTCATCCATAGGTGATACAGTACTCTGACAGAAGTTAATTGAGAGTTACATGAACACTTGTGTTCTAGTAATTTATTACAAAAAGGTTCAGTTGTATGAAGTTTGCCATGAATTACTAGAAACTTTCTGGAATAATTAGGTTGTCGACAAAATTTGTTGACTGTCAAGAGAAAATAAATTGAGGGGTTTCTTACAAGAACCAAACAAGTCTAAACTTACGTATTTTGATATATTTCTCTAACTATTCCTACGACTGGTGTTGCTGCTAAGACATTTTCTCTCGTCAAGTGCTAAACACATTGAAAGATAGAACAATCATTACTACTTACTTACTACTTCATGACTATGCTAAGACGTTTTTGATGCTTCCTGAAAAACTTCGAATTTAGACTATTTGTTTGTTGTAATAATCCCTTCAATTGTATTATCCTCGAAGGGCACGGACCGGGAGCGGTGGCTCAGCGCATCAACTGATGTCGCTGCTGTGCCTCTGGCAGGGACGTCCTAAGTTCGAATTCCGACGGCGGTAGGATTTTGACACTAGCTCTTCAGCTACGTCGAATTCAAACGCTGTCTGAAGAGAATGCTATCGGCCGGCTGCTCTGATCAGTAGTTTTCCATGGTTTCTGGCGATCTACACCAGGCGAATGCTGGAGCAGTACCCTAACAAACGGGCCACAGATCGCGCGCGATCTTTCATTCCTCTTCCCGTCCTATTCCTGTCTTACGTGCACACACACACACACACACACTAACATGCACAAAACTAACACATGCCGGGAGACGGGTCGGGGACTTACAACTTGTTGGTGCCCCACTAGTGGGAGATACCTGGTTTAGAGAAACCCCGCTAGTCGACGGTAGGTCGGCGCCGGATCTTGCCGTCCAGTGGGGGAAGATCACCGTCACCTCCCGATGAAAAACATGCACTACACTTACGGGACTAGTGACCTCATTAATTGATGCACTCGGAATCACTAACAATCAATCAATCGAAGAAAGTGGGCTCACCTGGTGCTGCATGCTGATGGTGAACTGTCGCACGGCGCACTCCAGTAGGCGTCCTCGCCTTACGGGCAGTGCTCGCACTCCGGGTAGGCACCGGGTTGAGGCGCGCCTGTGCTCGCGCAGCGGGCCCGTCTGGCCCACCGCACCGCCTGCGCACACAGCTCTCTCCTCTTGCCCTCTTCGTACTCGCCCTCGCACTCGCCCTCGCCTCGCCCTCGCCCTCGCACTCGCCCTCGCCTCGCCCTCGCCTCGCCCTCTCCTCCTCGCCCTGCCCTCGCCTCGCCCTCGCACTCGCCCTCGCCCTCACCACTCGCCTCCTCGCCCCCCCCCCTCGCCCTCGCCCTCTCGCCCTCGCCCTCGCCGCCCTCGCCCTCGCCCTCGCACTCGCGGCCTCCTCGCCTCGCCTCTCCCCTCGCCCTCGCCCCCGCCCTCGCCCTCGCCCTCGCCTCGCCCTCGCACCTCTCGCCCGCCTCGCCCCGCCTCGCCCTCCCTCCTCGCCTCCTCGCCCTCGCCCTCGCCCTCGCCCTCGCCCTCGCCCTCGCCCTCGCCCTCGCCCTCGCCCTCGCCCTCGCCCTCGCCCTCGCCCTCGCCCTCGCCCTCGCCCTCGCCCTCGCACTCGCACTCGCCCTCGCACTCGCACTCGCACTCGCACTCGCACTCGCACTCGCACTCGCACTCGCACTCGCACTCGCACTCGCACTCGCACTCGCACTCGCACTCGCACTCGCACTCGCACTCGCACTCGCACTCGCACTCGCACTCGCACTCGCCCTCGCCCTCGCCCTCGCCCTCGCACTCGCCCTCGCCCTCGCCCTCGCCCTCGCCCTCGCCCTCGCCCTCGCCATCGCCTTCGCCTTCGCCTTCGCCTTCGCCTTCGCCATCGCCTTCGCCCTCGCCCTCGCCCTCGCCCTCGCCCTCGCCCTCGCCCTCGCCCTCGCCCTCGCCTTCGCCCTCGCCCTCGCCCCCGCCCTCGCCCTCGCCCTCACCCCCTCACCCTCACCCTCGCACCGTCCTCGCACTCGCACTCGCACTCGCACTCGCACTCGCACTCGCACTCGCCACCGCACTCACACTCACCCTCGACCTCGCCCTCGCCCTCGGCCTCGGCCTCGCCCCCGCCCTCGCCCTCACCCTCACCCTCACCCTCACCCTCGCCCTCGCACTCGCACTCGCACTCGCACTCGCACTCGCACTCGCACTCGCACTCGCTCACACTCTCGCACTCGCCCTCACTATGTTTGAAGTCGATATGATAATTTTTCATATTTGTCCTGACGTTAGTCAATAAACTGAGATAATTCATGATAATGACGACCTACTGCAACTATCATCGTGCTTCCATCTTTCCATTCTCGCATGAAATTAGCATTTTTAATAATTTAAATCACGAAATTTCTAACCTACGCCACAAAAGAAATAAAAAAATTACACCTTTTATGAATAAAACCCTCAAAATATTGCTTGCTCCTCTCATATCTATAGCATTTGAATTGTGACTTCTTTGGTGGTAGAACCGGACTGAGGCCTTGGAGCTGGGCAAACTATGACCAACGTTGACAAGAATGAAGATGACGACGTTGGTGGTGACTGCAAGTGTAACCCGAGGTATCTCCTTGCTTTCCAGGTCACGTCACCGTATTTCATGCTCTTCCCACTCTCTTATGTAAATTAAATGTTTCCACCTGCAAATTCCTTGCTTACAGCCCTTCCCTAGAAGCCCGTTTGATAAACAGTTCCGGTTTTTCAAAGTCCGCAATTCTGCACTTTTGTTGCGGATTGTAGATAAGTATCAACGTGTTTATGGGCATGATGTTAAGTTGCGCAGATAATTATAAAATATATTATATGTTACTGTAGTTCAGGCTATTCTATTACATTCTTACGTTCCTTACTTTGTTGCGGTTGTGCTTAACTGGAAAATTATTTCTTGGTTTACGAATGTGAAATGTTATGCATTTGTTCGAACGTTTTCCCCAAAATCGTCGTGTCGGAAAGCATAGAAATTCTTCAGTGATTACTCCAAAACGTTTTTCACGTTTTAAGTGTAAATATATACATATAAAAGATGAAGTACTGCACAAAAATAACTTTTATGTAATTAATGATATTTTCCTACAAACAACCCAATTTGTATTGGAGATAAGTTTCGATATCGTCAATTTGGCAAATCTGATGAGTTATCTTCGCCTGATGAAATGTTATTTTATTAAATAATTATAAATAATTATTTAATTTCCAGTGTATCTGCTCACTCCCACGGAAATCATATTTTTATTGGCAATCGCAGAATAATTTATTAGACTCTTAAATGTTGATTAAAATGTTAATAATATTTTTTCATCCAAAGATTTATTTGCAAATATTAATAATTATTTTTACAGCAATTATTTTGCGGAGATTTTGCTGCTAATGCGGCTTTCCATACCTCCGACGCGTGTAGCTAAATCGCAATTGAGGAAGAGGAGTTTGTTCCGTTCTAAATGACGCTTTATAAATGCCCGCGATTGCAAACGGCAACTCCATCGGGAACATAAACAAGGCAGAAAGATAAAGGCAATCATAAAGGAACGGAACATGAACGAGGACGGTAAACATTCATTTTGACCCTGGAACGGAACATACGAAAGACTAGCAAAAGGAGGCGATGGTTTTTTCACATTATCGAGCGCTCAATACTAAACAGCAGCTGAGATAATAATATAGTGATTTTGAAGTTGGAGCGAGTATTTGGGAAGAACAGATATTAAATAATACAAAAATAATGGAACGGATCAGAAATAGAGTAATACCAAGGATTCTCAAAATCACTTAAACCACGAAGACTGATAAGTAGATGAGAAAAACGTGGGAAAATTAAAGAAGCGAATAATAACCGAGTAAGGTGTAATAATTGGAAATAATAACACGAAATCACTTAAAAACGAACTTCGGAAACTATATGACGATACACACGGGTAAATTGATGGCGAACCAAAGAGCATCCAGAGCAGCACGACTCGTAATGCAATGATTTCTGCAACTGTTTTCTGAAATTTTGTGTTTTACCGCTTCAGTTTCATTGTGCAATTCCTCTTCCACGCGTATCCACTCCCCTTACTTACACACATGCACTTCACTACTACATATGTCGGGATAACAGTCGGGAGCTTGGAGGTTGTCACGGCTGGAGGGATGCTCCGCTGGTGAGAGAGACCTGGATGATAAAAAACCAACGTGTAGGAAGGGACCGAATCTCGCCATCCAGCGGAAGAACACCGCCACCTCCCGTAATGTCATGCACTTGCGGCACTAATGACCATAACAGTTGACGTGTAACACGTAACACTCTTTTACGAGATTCTCGTATGTACATATTTGTAAAATACATCTGTAATGTAAAAAATAGAAGTTGAACAGTATAATGTGCTTATTGGGTTCGCTTATGACCTTATCAGCGTAAAAGCAACTTTAATTGTAAAAGAATGCTTGTATATCTGTAAGAGCCTCTGTTTTATGCCAGAAATGTAATTTAACTTCAGTCCGAACTTTATAATATTTATTTCCTGCCTCTATGTCAGGAGATGTAGTTTTTCAGAATACTGTTTTTGAATGTAACATATACGAACAAGTTTAAGAAACCAGTATAAGTTCCGCCTCTTTCCTATAATTAATAAACATAAATAAACATCAAAACGTCATCCACATATCGTTCCATTCTCGTGATTGATTGTCAAATCGACTTTCGTTTTTGTAATTTTGTTTACCTGTTGTATATCTGATGAAAGAGCTTAAGGAATGGACCAAGTACGTTATTTTACAATGCACGCGCGAGATTTACAGATATAGTACAAGATTAATGCGTCCTGCTTACCATCTGTTGTTTCTGCACACTGGATATCTGAGGGAAACTTGCAATTCTGTTGTTGTTTTTTTTAGCTGTAGGTTTTGTTTTGCAAGCAGCGGAATTCCAATAAATTTTAACTGTACGTTGCTCGCGTATGAAATCGTATAAAATATTAACAGCTATGTAGCCGGGTTTGGAGAGAATGAATTCTTTTATGACTGTGTAAGTATCTAATGTTTCCTGTGCAACATTCCTAAAAGTGTTTACACAATTAGAATTTCCTAAAGCAAAGTTTTATTAAAAATTTTATTCATAAAGTTAAAGTGTTTCTTGATATACTGCTACACAATAACTCACGAGTGATGACATTTTTTTTCTCCGGAGAGCTCCGGATAGTGAAACACGCTCTCTTGGCGGCGGCGACGCAGCAAACTACTTAACCTGACATAAACCATAATCCTTTTTATTTTATATTTGACTGAAAACCGGAAAACAAAAGCAATGATACAGATACTTTGTGTACTCGAGAAAGATTCATCACTCGCTCTATCGTTGCTCTTAAGATAATCTTTCCTCTCTTCACTCATAGGTAAATTTCATCCTTATGTCTATTACTATTACTTTTGGTTCATCCTACTATGAAAAGTATTTAATTGTTTTTCAGACAATTCACGCTATTAAACCTTACATAATTAATTGCAATATTATCCAAAATATCTGCCGTAAACTCGTATAGACTAAATTCAGTGATTGACTTAATCCAGTACACGAGCGTACAATAATTTTAAGCGCTTACATTTCATTACATTACATTAAGCTCTTAGATTTCATGTCAGTTGCTTGAAGTGTGAAAGTTTGAGATGTAATTTCTCATTTATCATGCTAGGTTACAAATGTAGTGATTATTGCAAAAGATCTACTCTTCCCCAAAACCGGAGCTATTAGATTCATTGCGAGAACAGTAAAACGGCCTTGCTTGTCAGCAGCTTCATCTCAAGCCAGATGCTCGCGAAAAAGATCAGGCAAAAAGAGAAAGTAGCCGTACAACTTGCGTTCACCTCGTTGCATCGATTTGCGCTGTGCCGTGATTTGTGACCAGCTGTCACGCCTTGCTGACTGGAAGGCACCGCGCACCAAACTCGGCGAATGCTGCAGTCACTAGTCATCGCTTGATTTGCTCGAAACCTCGACCGCTGGGCACACGAGTCGCTGTTGCTAAAAGAGTTATTGTGATGCTGCAAGTAGTTTAGTATTAGAGGTTGGAGTTCAAGGGAGTTGGTTAGGGGGTGTCAAACTGGAGGACAAATGTACTTCTTATGTTCAAGAGAGCAGGGTTAAAATACTTCGTATTATTTATGTGGGTGCTCGCTGATTACCCGTTTGTGTACGGGTGTTTTACTTATGGCTCCATCCACTTCCCTGCACTCACAGTTCAGGCGCCCATCCCCACTCATCCTCGCTCGCCCATTTTGTTCCTTCTAACCTCTGCTCGCCCTACCGGTTCTACATGCCCTACCCACTCTCCACTCCATACCTGCCCTGCCCGCTCTATCCGTTCTAGCTGCCCTAGCACCTATCCCCACCACACATGCACTACCCACTCTCTCCAATATACTTGCCCCACCTGTCCTATCTCTTCTACAACCCTACCCGATCTATCCGTTCTAGCTGACCTAACTATTCTACACACCACACCTGCCCTCCTCGTTATCTCTGTTCTATCTACCCTACCAGTTCCACCCGCCTTATCCGCTCTACTCGCCTTAACTTCTCTACCCGCCTTAACTTCTCTACCCGCCTTAACTTCTCTACCCACCCTAACTTCTCTACCCTCCTTATCCGGTTCACCCCCCTTATCCGCTTTACTCGCCTTTCAGCTCTACCCGCCTTTCGGCTCTACCCGCCTTATCCGCTCTATCCTCTTTACCCGCTCTACCCACTGAACCCGCTTTACTCGCCTTATCCACTCTACCCTCTCTACCTGCTCTACCCACTGAACCCGCTCTTCTCGCCTTTCTCGCGCCGCCAGCTCTGACTGACCACTTCGCCTGCCCAGCCCTAGCCTCATCGGCCTCGCCTGTATTGCCTGGCTACGCACGCCAAAAATGCCGCCTGTCTGGATGCATGATACTGGGGTGGAAACATTTTGGATTTAACCAACCTTGCGATAACATATTGAAATCGCGAACAGCTCTCCTCTCCCAATTCTTCTCTGCTGATTAAAAGCTTTCTTGCAAAATTTGGAAACAAGAGGATCGGACGTTTTTCGAAAATCGCATATACCCACACATTTATACACTAGTGTGAATTTTCTGCTTTTGCTTTAGACAGCATTTCCATTTTAGAATATTGTAATTCACAGAACTTCAATTCATTGAGGTATTTATTTTTTCTTGTGTAAGTTCTTGTTTGTGGAGGGTCCGCTTCAATGCAGATTCTTCACTAAAAATCTGATTAAATCCATTACTAAAGATAATGTTATTTTATGCAGTTCAATTTATTTTTTATTATAATTTATTGTTAATACGAGCTTTTAGTCCATGAAGTACGTTTGATTGAAAGTCAATTTTCGGATTGTTGTTGTTGTTGTTGTTGTTGTTGTTGTTGTTGTTGTTATTATTATTATTATTATTATTATTATTATTATTATTATTATTATTCTCTTGCTATTCGCAGCAGCTTGTACTGGGTTTCTCTCTCCCTCGCCTTTACCCACGTGCAATTTGAGGAATTTCATAATTTTTCGTTTCCATCGTTCTGTAGAAAACTGGACCGCGTGCCTTCATGTTTGGCGTCTTCGTCACCACCAGCAGCAGCAGCAGCGGCGCTGCCACACCCATCGTCTCCCTCCGCAGCCTCCGCAAACAGGCCGCCCGCCCGTCCGCCCTGCCGCCGGCTGCAGGCGTTGCCCAAGTAGGCGGTTGTCCACCGCGCGGGCTGACGCAAGCGCCGCCCAATTGAGAACTGCCGGAATTCTTTTTTTTCCTCCTTTCTCACCGTGACGGCCTTGGCCGCGCCGGGTTCCGAGTTGCGCTTCCCGGCGCGATCCAATCACGGACACGGCTTTCTCGCGAGGGCAATATATTTACTCTTTGACTCTTGCGGCGGTGCAGCGAATGTCGCGCATTGTGTAGGGTTGGTAGAAGATGAGATAAGGCGATGTGCCGAAAGAATTAAATATGGGTTAATGTGTGGAATATTTTTTTTAAAAGTTGGTTGCGTGTTCTCTGTCTCGTAATTTTACGAAAGGATCTGGAATGTGGGCGCGTTCAAGAAGTCTTCAAGTTGCCACATATGGTTGTTTAGCGAGTTTTGCAAGATCAAGATCTTGCAATACGCGTCTTCGGTTCGCGCTATGCCATTGGTTTCTTATTAAGTAGAAACAAATTTGTAGAATTCATTTGAAGTATCATTCAGGTAATTTGACCGGGAGCGGTAGCTCAGTGCATCAACTGATGTCACTGCAGCGTCTCTGACCGGGAGGTCCTAGGTTCGAGTCCTGACGGCGGCAGGATTTTCGCCACTAGCGTTTCAGCTAGGTCGAATTCAGTCGCTGTCTGGAGGACGATTCTAGTGGCCGGCTACTCTGATCGGTAGTTTTCCGTGGTTTCTCCAACACCAGGCGAATGTCGGAGCAGTACCCTACCAAACGAGCCACGGACCGCGCGCGATCTGTCCTTCCTCTTCCTTGTCCTATCCTCTCCTCTTACACACACACTTACACTAACATGCACTACACTACCACATATTCCGGGAGACCGGTCAGGAGCTTAGAGCTTGTCCCGGCTGGGGCGGTGCCCCGCTGCTGGGAGAGTCCTGGTTAGGGGAAACCCCACTAGCCGACGGTAGGTCGGCGCCGGATCTCGCCATCCAGCGGGGGAAGGTCACCGCCATCTCCCGAGAAGAAAAGCATGTACTGCACTAACGGGACCAATGACCGAAGCAGTTGACGCGCCCGGAAACACGAAAAAATCAATCAATGAATCAATCTTATTAAGTAGAAACAAATTTGTAGAATTCATTCGATGTGTCATTCAGATAATTTGAAACTCGAGAATAGTTGGGATTTATAGAGTCCGCAGACCTCTGTGTGAAACACAGGGGTTTGTAATGCAGATACGCACAGTCTCCTCGTATTCTGTGTTGAGGAATTCCAAGAACAAGAGCGCGGTCCACTCCAACACAAACCTACAACTAAGGATTGTTCAGTACCTCCTGGAAATCAAATCATATCCTTTCACCCTACGAAAAATCCTCATGTGAACAAATATACGTCCGTTAGGATGATTCTCGTTGGGTTGCAGTATGAGCTCTGCTGGTGTCGGGATCCTGACGCTAAAATAAATAGTTCTCTGTATAAGAACGTACTGCAAAGCAATGAGAATCATCATAACACGTGTATTTGTTTACATAAGGATTTTTCTTGGAGTGAACGGATAATAGGCCTCCGCTTAAGCACGTCCATTCCGTTGTCTAAACGCATTCCCTACTGCAATAACAAGGCGATCAAAATTAGCATGTACGAGTGGCATTCAATAATTAAAAAGACAAGTTGTTCTGCAGAAAAAAAAGTTTTATTTTGGGACAACAGAACTTTTTCTACTTTTCAATAAAATTCTCACCATCATTTATGCACTTCTCCCAGTGGGTTACCGGATTTTTTTGTACCCGCCACAAAGAACTTTTTATTTTGGTGTTTGAATCAATTTCCCAAAAACTTCTCATCCTAATTATTGTGGAACTTCTTCTCACGCAATGCCTCCTTCAGTGCACCAAACAAATTGAAATCAGATGCTGCTAAATCCGGGATGTAAGGGCAATGAGGCAGTACCTCTCAAGGCGATGAGGCAGTACCTTTTGTCGATGGTTTCACGTGTTTGTTGAGCAGTGTGTGGACGTACGTTGTCTTGCTGGAGAATCATACCTTTCTTCTGGGAACCACGACATCTCTCACTCATGGCTGGCTTCACCTTGTTCCAAAGCATATCTTAGTAGTAGTGGGTCTTTATTGTACGCTTTTCTTTGAGATAATCACAACAAAATCGCACCTATGGCGTCTCAAAACAGCGTCAATAGGACTTTTCCTGCTGTTGCGGCCAGAACGATGTTCGTCAGTCACTGACTCTCGACCACTTTGGAACTGTTTTACCCACCTGTAAAAATTCCTGCGGTTCATATAACTTTCATCATACACTTTAGTCATTCTAGAGTCATATTAGTTGGTTTTTCGCTCATAACAAGTTAAAAAAGAATCACAGACCGTTGTTAAACTAATGTGGAATTTTGAAGTGAATTCCCCATATTTCAACTTAATTTTGAAGTAATGTACACAACAATGATGACCCTCCAGGTGGTCAGAGCTCATCCCAGTGATGCCAACTTAAAGTCCTAAAATTACCAAACTTGTCCTACCAAGGGTGTGTTCGCCAGACCAGTTTGTCTCTTTCATTATTGAATGACCTACGTATGTATGTTCCAGATACTATATGTTACGTCTCGAGAAGTGGAGATGTTCCTTCTCGGCCGGAACGTACGATTTGACGTTGACCTACTTGTTGGTTTGCGGGGCTCCCCTCTCTAGGTTTCTCCCTCAGAGAGGCACTTCCATCATGGTAAAAACCATATTTTTCGAAGATTTGTAGAGTCCCCACACTATTCAAAACAAATATTACATAAAATTAAGTCTTGTGTACATGCTCTCTGATTCCGCCGTTAATTTGCCAGATCTCTGATTTCGACGTAAAAATACTAAATTAGCAATATTTGCTTCATAAATATTAATTATCCCAGAAAATAATGCTGTGTTCATATTTTAAGAAATAAAATCTTCCTTTATAATATCAAAAATTATCCTGACTTTCCTAGATTCAAAATAAATTCAATTTTTTTTCGCGATTTTACATATGAATAAAATTCCCTAATTGATAATAATAAATGTCATTATACAACCAGTTCCACTTTAAATTTTAGACATTCAGATGTAATTTACTATAGTATATTTTGATTACATAGTACTGGTTGAAGAGGTGACGTTTCGGCTACACCTTATAGCCATCTTCAGACCTGGTTTGCAATTGTACATTTTAACAAATTTTAGTGTTTAATTTTTAATACATTTTAAAATAAATGTATGTTGACAGAAGCTGTATGTATAAAAAATTCGGAACAAAAAACATTATTAAAAGAAGTACGCACGCACATTCTGTTAATAGTTTGTTAATATTGTACATAATGTAAATATTTTAGAATAGTTTTAATATTCCAACTCTATTTTATAAAAGGTAAGCTTCTCTCAACAAATATTTATTTTAAAATATATTAAAAATTATACTCTATTATTTGTTAAAATGTACAACTGCAAACCAGGTCGGAAGATGGCTATAAGTTGTAGCCGAAACATCACCTCATCAACAAGTACTATATTTTGATTACATACTATAATAAATGACATCTGAATGTCTAAAATTTAAAGTGGAACTGGTTGTGTAATAATAATCTATAGACATTCAGCGAGGAAGAAAGAAAAATAATGAATGTCATAAACATGCGTCAGATTGCACGAGAGACCTAGGGCCGTATAAATAAACCTCTGCCAGGGGCCTGCCAGGCCTAGCAGGCTGCCAGTGATAACTGCGATTTATAAACTGTCCCCAGCCAATTCCAGTCGCCCCTTGTCCTCCTAGCAAGCCCCCAGATGGCAGGCCTCTAAGAGCTCTGCTAGCAGAGCTTTATAAATACGACTCTTAGGGGCGTATTTATGAAGCTCTGCCAGCAGCGCTGGCACGCAAACACTGGCAGCTTGCTAGACCTGGCAAGCCCCTGGCAGAGGTTTATAAATACGGCCCCTTGTCTTCCCTGGCAACGCGTGGCGGGCTGCAGCGACCCACCTCCTTGGCTCCGTGCGCGATGGCGCGCACGTCGTCGGGGTGGCTCAGGTAGTTGGGGTAGATGAGCGGCGGCTGCGCCGGGTCGGCGGCGCGCAGGCGCAGGCGGCCGCGGCTGCGCGGGCGCAGCACGATGGGCACGGCGGCGTAGGCGTCGCGGCCGCGCAGCGCGCGCAGCAGGCGCTCGGCGTAGTCGGCGCGCAGCCCCAGCGCGCGGCGCAGCGAGCCCCGCGTGTCGCCGCTCAGCGCCCCGGGCCCCAGCACCACCTCCACGTCGGCGCGCCCCTCCGACGCCAGCGGCCCCGCCCCCGCGGGTGAGGGGTGCGCGTTGCCCAAGGAGGACGCCTCCTCCGCGCTCTCCGCCTCGTTCGTCGCGGCGTCCTCCTCTCGCTCGGACGCGCCACTCGACGCCGAAGCCACAAGGAATTCTTCCGACGAATTCGCGCCTGCAAGACGTTCATTTAAAGATACTTCAGTCAAATGAGTTCACAGCATTTTACACACACACAAATTGATAATTTCCAGTATAGTGTGGATTTTTATATTGTACGTAATCAGTGCGATAGGTAGCACTCATTTATGTTCAAAAACATGTATGATGATCAAGGGGAAACAAACGAAAGAAAAAGAAATTATTTCATTCAATTCGTTTAATTGAACTTCCTTACATAATTTTATTCAATTTATCTTTCATAATTCTGGTTCTTCAGTTTTCTTTCATAATTAAATTTAATTCTCGTAATTCAATTTATTCAATTTATCTCTCTAATTCAATTTATTCAATTTATGTCTCTTAATTTAATTTATTAAAATTATCTTTCTTAATTCAGTTTATTCAATTTATCTTTCGTTTTTCAATTTATCTTTCGTAATTCAATTTATTCAATTCGTTCACTTTTATATTTCTTTCCAGCATTCTTTTGTTCCGAAAACTCAATATAATAACGTATATTGTACCATTATATTACCATATTATCGATTTTACAAATAGCTTTATTTGCCTTATTATTATTATTATTATTGTTGTTGTTATTATTATCATTATTACCATTGATATTATTCACAAGACGTACATTTCTAATAACATTTTAATTCCATTTGCCATGTAACGAAATACGAAAAGCCAGAATATGTGCGATTCTATAATGAAGGTGCAAGTGAAACTCATTTCACTGCATAAGGGTGATTTCGACCATATGTTGGGGAACGATGCATGCGTTGTCGCCGGCGAGTGCGAGCGAGGCTGACCTGCGGCGGTGCGCGGCGCGGCGCGCGGGGGCAGCCGGAGGAAGCCCAGCACCTCCGCGCCACCGGGCAGCGTGAGCGCGCCCCTGCCGCGTAGCACGTACTCCAGCGACATGGACAGGTTGAGCAGCATGCGGCTCTCCACCACCGTCACGGGCGCCGCCACGCCGAACGACAGCCCGCCCAGCGCCACGTGGTCCTGCAGGTTGTCGCCCACGCGCAGGTCCTGCCGGCCAACGCGCGCGCGCGCGCGCACGCGTGTGTAGGACGGATGATTTTGGCTGTGCGGGTGACGCCGCGTCGAAGGCTCTGTTGCCGACGTTTCAGGCCACCTTTCGTGGTGTTCCTCAGGGCCGGTCTGCTTGTCGTAGGCTTCCCGCGGCCGGAGTCATGTGGATGATCTTGGCTGTGCGGGTGACGCCGCGTCGAAGGCTGTGTTGCCGACGTTTAGACCATCTTGTCGTGGTCTTCCTCAGGGCTGGTCTGGCCAAGATCATCCACATGACTCCGGCCGCGGAAGCCTACGACAGCAGACCAGCCTTGAGGAAGACCACGACAAGATGGTCGAAACATTGGCAACACAGCCTTCGACGCGGCGTCATCCGCACAGCCAAGATCATCCACATGACTCCGGCCGCGGAAGCCTACGACTTCACGTGTGCAGGACGTTTGGAAATTGAGTGGACGCCGCCGCAGGAATCTCCTGCGACGAACCGGGCTGACTGGGAACTCTTGCTTCCACGGTAGCAGTGCTGCTTTGTTATTTCTTTTATTTCTGTATTTATTAGTTGATTAATTAAAGGAACAGTCCGTGTTGCAGTGTGTTAGTACATAAACACAGCTTACATCATCTCGAAAAAATTGATTGAAACAGACAGGTGGACGGACGGACTTGTTGCTGTAAACAATATTTTGAATCAAGGACCCACTAACGTGGATTCTGACTGCAGCAGAAGTAATTTACCACATTGAGTTACAAGATTTATTCATTTTTTCGATACCAGCACCTGATAAGAGTTTTCATGTCGAAAAGTTGCCTGTTTTTTCTTCTTTATCTTTACTGTGTAAATAGTGTGCGACGAAGAAAAAATCTGACAATTCAGCACTTCCCAAAATGAATGTCGGAAAAATCGTTTTGAATCGATGTGTGATTTTAAGAAGTGGGCATAAACGATTAGGATAGTACTTTTACTGAATCACTTATGTCTGAAAACTGAGGAGGGAATGAGGAAGTGAATGAGAGAGTGAACACCTTCCTCAAATATTTTCATATTCCTAGTTCCATGTTAAATTTAATTAAAATTTATTTCACGTTACAAAGATAATTTACGAACGAAAATACGTATTTAGTAATGTGTTTTATTTTCATCATTAATATCATACTTTACATGGTTATTTAATTTAATAAATTGTTTTTAATTTTAAAAATATATTAATAAATATTTTATGTACAATTTCGTATTTTTTAAATACATTTAACCCAATGTTAAATTTAATTTTGAATTTTACATTGATTTTGCTCACGAAGTGGGGGGGGGGGGAAACAACGAAGCGGAACATTCAGATCAAGAGTTGGAGTTTCCAGGAGTATAAATGTGGGCAGGAATTTAAAAATTCAATGTCTAGAACGTATTTTTGAATGGTCACCTTAGCAAACAGAACGCTTCGCCGGTTCTTCCAAAGTTTTATCAGAGCGTTTTCATTTAACACACACACGAACACTGAGCGCACACAATCCACCTTTAATTCAACATGGCGTTCTCCGACAGCGTTGAGCAATCACGTGCCAGGCACACTGACTCGTCCGCGGCTGTCGAGGTGGTTGCGAGTCAACAGAGGCGGTCGTTGAAAACGAGTAGACGTGTACCTTGGCCTGCGTGTGTGCGTTCAAGCTGCAAGTCATCTGCTGGACACGTCTCCGTTATTCTCCACCACTTGCGATTTCTCGAACATTCCCGCGATTCCTGTCTCTCGGGATTGGAATTACGGTGGTAAGTGATCTGGGTCGGTATGCTATGGAGCAAACTCGTTTTGTGTTGGTCTAGCAGTGAAATGTCGCTGGCTTTTACATAATTGTGAATGATTTAAGGCGTTTTCATTGCCAACAATATTGTTTATTTCAATAAGAGCAGCTTTCGATGGCTTAGCCATCATCAGTTTCCTGCAGTCAGGGAGCCACAAAAAAGACTAAACGACTATACGACTATAGTCATTTTTCTGGCTCCCCTACAGCAGGAAACTGATGATGATGGCTAAGCCATACCGGTAGCGGTAGCTCAGTGCATCAACTGATGTTACTGCAGCGCCTCTGACCGAGAGGTCCTAGGTTCGAGTCCTGAGGGCGGCAGGATTTTCGACACTAGCTGTTCTGCTAGGTCGAATTCAGCTGCTGTCTGGAGGAGAATTCTAGTGGTCGACTGCTCTGATCGGTAGTTTTCCGTGGTTTCTCTGATCAACACCAGGCGAATGCCGGAGCAGTACCCTACCAAACGGGCCACGGACCGCGCTCGATCTGTCCTTCCTCTTCCTTGTCCTATCCTCTCCCCTTACACACACACTTACACTAACATGCACTACACTACCACATATTCCGGGAGACCGTTCGGGAGCTTAGAGCTTGTCCCGACTGGGGCGGTGCCCCGTTGGTGGGAGAGTCCTGGTTAGGGGGAAACCCCACTAGCCGACGGTAGGTCGGCGCCGGATCTCGCCATCCAGCGGGGGAAGATCACTGCCATCTCCCGAGAAAAGAAACATGCACTTCACTAACGAGACTAATGACCGAAGCAGTTGACGCGCCCGGAAACACGAAAAAACCAAACCAGCTAAGCCATCGAAAGCTGCTCTTATTAAAATAAACAGCATTGTTGGCAATGACAACGCCTTGAATAATTTCAAACTCGTTTTATTAATAAGAAAAATTGTTAAAAATTAAGTAGTAGGCGTAAAACCGGCGAATTTTTCGCAGAAAAACTCTTATTACAGAGCCCTGGTAACGAAAATGTGGATAAACCAGTTTCTAAATTTAGAAAAAATCCTCAAACACGTGGTGTAGTCAGAATCCATGCTTTGTGGGTCCTTAATACCGAAAAATCGAATGACGGCAAAACGTCTGTCCGTCTGTGAACAACGCTAGCGGCTAAACCGTTCAGTCCATTTTATCCAAAATTGATATTTCCAAATCCATCTGGCTGATGTCGCAACCCCTTGAATTTGAAACATATTTTAATTTTGGGGGTTCTGTACATAAAGCCTCTGCGTCATGTTCCAAATTTCAAAAAAATAGCTCCCACATAATTGATTAAGTTTTTTTGTTGGATAGTGTGAAGGAAGTTTAATAGAATGGTGCAAATTTCATGTTCGTTGTAATCCCTGATTTTTCGAGTATTGCAAAAGTTCAATTTTTTTCGGCGTCCTCCTACACCTAAAATATTAAAGATAGAGGTTTTTCACTTAGTGAAATTTGTTTCTTAAAGAGAGATTTTGAAATGGTGATACACAATTTTTCAAAAATTTGAGTACTTTTCGAGTAATTTAGAATGAAAATACGGGCGTGAAAGTACTCGCTGTTTTAGCCCCACTTGTTAAATAAATTTCGCGATGTGATTTCGTTTCGCACAATTTCGTTTTTTAAAAATTTGTTATCTTAGGCCTCGCCCATTGAGCATAATCGGAAAACTGCCATGTTTGGTTTTTGGTTGTCTCTTTTATCACGTTCGTGGGCTGCAAATTTTAAGGGAATCTTATACGAAAGAGTGGAAGATGGAGGGATATTAGGGGGTTCTGGAGTTTAAGTGATGTGCAGTGAGTGATATTATACATTTTGAAGGGGTAAAATGAAATTAAAGATGATAGTCCGTTAATAGGATATTATAGTACAAAATGAAATATTTGGACATGTACATTTTCTTAATTTAAATTTGTATAAGAGAGGAAGTTATTTTTTGTAATTGAATAGTTTTCTTGTTTATGCCGTTCTCTATAAACAAGCCTTCATACATAAAGTAAATCATCAACATAAAAGCTTTGTATTTTTTCTCTTACGAGAACCAACAATAGAAGGAGTTGTTTCAAATGACAATTTCTTTACAAACATAATTCAAAAAATTAAATACTAACTAGTTTTCTGCAATATGTCACACAAAATTTACACACATAAAAATAAAGTTGAGCGAAAACTGCATTTCGATATCATGAACTGTTTAGAAGTTAAGGGAGTGGCCCAGAGTTGGTGGGACGCCCTTTATTGGTTCAAGAATATCCAAAAGCTGGTTGTCTTTGAACTTGCCTTAAAAAAATTGTACAACAAAATGTTTTATTTACAATCATATAACCGGGATATGCTTGGAGTCATGAAAAGAATCACATGGCTTGCTATTAAATCAACCGTGTTATAATGTTCATTTATTTAGATCATTTGAAAGAGGTGAGCAGTCGCACTCGGTTGCTCATTGCTTGAGAAAATGGTACATCCTGGATTGGGAAAAACTCTTGCATGCCAATCTTACAAAGCCGTATTGGCGGTAGCAATCTTCCTCTCCCCGGTCAATGCGATCCGTCACACCGAGACCCCTATTGATTGCCACCTTTGTTCAGTGATGGCCTTGAAATCCATCGGCCACTGCCATCATCACTGCCATCTCCTTGCGTCTAGACTATCAGACTCCACCGCCATCGTCTCCACCGGAGCAGTGTTTGGCTTTGCGACCGCTACCATCACTATCAAGCAGTTTTTTCTTGATTTATTCTCAGTCGAGGCTCGTGGTCTTGTAAATGGGGAAGGCTGTAAATGCATTGCATGACATTGCATGCATTGTATTTCTAAACAAAATCTTTTCCGATACATGCATAACAGAGTAGCGCTCCTATCGCATGTTGGGAAAGCTAGTTGAAGCTCAATGCTACTCGCTGAGCTGCACAGTAATGCTATCTGGTGAGCACGCCCTTCTTCAGACCCTACGCCTCCCTCCCTTGAAGGCTGCTTCTCCACAGCCTTCGCTCGCCCGTTTAGCCTGTGCAGTGAATGCATGACGTCACGCCTCGTCGTTTTATACAGACCTTACGGCGGAATGAAGTGGGAGCCTAACGCTTTTGTCTTCCCTTGTCACAGCTTCAAAAGCGTAACGGACGACGATTATCGAACCCGTAAACACAAGTTTTGA